>RAHM01000011.1:6413492-6705777 GCA_003713295.1 Parotia lawesii
AGGTCATTTGAGTCTTTTTTGTTTAATCCAGGGGTTACTTGAGGTCATTTGAGACCCCTTTTGAGGGTTACCTGAGGTCATCTGGGGACTTGATTGGGGTTACTTGAGGTCACTGGAGTCTTTTTTAATTGATTCAGGGGTTACTTGAGGTCATTTGGGGTTACTTGAGGTCATTTGAAACCCTGACTGGTGTTACTGGCAGTCATAGGGGTTACTTGAGGTCATTGGAGTATTTTTTAATTGCTCCAGGGGGTTACCTGAGGTCATTGGAGGCCCTTTTTGGGGTTACTTGAGGTCACTGGGGTTACTTGAGGTCATTGGTGTCTTTCTTAATTGCTCCAGGGGTTACTTGAGGTCATTTGAGTCTTTTTTATTTAATCCAGAGGCTATTTGAGGTCATTTGAGGTCATTTGAGGCCTTGATTGAGGTTACTTGAGGTCATTTGAGTCCCTTTGGGGGTTACTTGAGGTCACAGGGGTTACTTGAGGTCATTGGAGCCTCTGGTATTTACTTGCCACACGGGATGCAAGGACCAGACATGGCAAAGCCGAGAGCAGGTGCCTCAAATGTTGCAGGTTGTTGAAAAGGGTTAAGTTATTATTAACGAGGGTTTGTGAAGAGAAATTGAGAAATAAGAGGATGAGGGCCTGAGAGGAAAGCTGATGTCTTTACAAACAACTGGAGGGGTGAAGGGATGGGTGTGAATGTCTTTGAAATGGGATTTAGTGTTTCTACTGACTTCAAGCAGCAGGTTTGTTGCAGAGCCCAGACAGCTTGGCTCCTGAAACAGACAAGGTCCTGCACAAGCCTGAACTGCTGAACTTTGGGGTGAAACTGTAGGTTCAAGGGGGAATATGGGGTAGGCAGATGGGGAAGGCTGTACCTTCCCTGTACCTCAGCCAGTGGGGAAAGGAGGAGGGCACCATGAGGCCGGGAGTTTGGGATAAAAGGAGGCTGCGCCCTCCGAAATCTCGTGGGTGTGTGAGAGAAAACCCCGTGGGTGTGTGCCCCAGTGGTCTCTCCCTTTATTGGAATAAAGTTGCAGGACTCCTCTGTCTCCTTTTTGGTCATAAACCTTTGGYGYTGGTGGATTTTCCTGACAGCTCACTTATTAATTATTATTAATCTCAAAGGACTCCTCTCTCTCTGAGGAAGCCATAAAACTTTATCATCTCTTACCCTAATCCCCAGCAACAGTGGCATTTTCAAATATGTGCTGCAAAGACGTGAAACAAATTCTGCTCAGCTCCATATTCAACCCTAACACTCAGAACAAGGAGCGCTAAAAATATTTATTTACTGTTCTGTGCAAATTACTCCTGACACACAAATTAATCTCACAATGTAATGAAAGGAAAACACATGGGAGGTAGAGAATTAAGTAATTTTTTTCAGGCTCTGTTGTTCCCTTTCTATTTTGTCACCAGAGTTTTAGCACACAAAGGATGCTGTTTGGCAAATGCATCAGAGGGTGCTAACAAGGGAAATAACTAATGGGCCTTTTGATGGCAAAGAAAAACAGATGCTGAAGTGAGCTGGATCCATTGTTGCCACTGCTGTTTCTRGTGCAGCTTGATCATCTTTCCTCAAAGGAAAAACAAGCTCCAAAAGGGCAGAAAATAAAAAGAACTATGGAGATTAAAAAAATGCAGCTGCTGTTTGTGAGGCTGTCTCTCACTTACCATCAGAGGGGCAAGTTCCCAGCTCCAGGTCTTACCTGCTGTGATTAGATCTGCCAAACCCCCACAAATCAGGCTATTTAAAACTTTGCTCAAGCAGCTTTTGTGACTGCAGGCTCTCCGACACGCTACAAAACAATCCTGGCTACCAAAGCCCAGCTCTTGAAAAAAAAAGTAAAAAGAGAGGAAGGAAAGAAATACACAAAACACTGGGAAATAGGAAAAAAAAAAAAAAAAGACAGGGGACGGGGATGGAAAGCAAGATTAGCACTTCAGGTCCCACAGTTTGGCACTGACTGGAATTTTGCTGAAGCCAATGGAGGTGTTGGTGGCACGTGGGTTCCKTTCAGCTCCCCAGAGCAGTAAGGACATCACGGCTCAAGAGAAGGATGCTGTCCCCCAGCTGTGCTGTATTTTTGATGTGAGACCTCGCTGTCCTCTGGCACTCTCCAGAAGCACTGTTTCTCCCTGGACATGGAGATGGAATGATGGATTAAGTAGCTCAAACTTTCGTCACTTCGGTTACTATTTAACTGAATTCTCAGCATGCCACTATTACTCTGTTTATTTTGTCCACATACCAGCTATTTACTCACCTTAATATCACCACGTTTGGTCAGCTTATTTTGACTGGAATAATTCACATTCACCTTTGTCCACTTTGAGCCCRTGGGCTGAACTGAAGCATTTTTTGCTTTAGAAGATTTAAAGCAGTAGCTCCCAAGGAAGTACAAGCCTGAGGCCACATGATACAACAACTGGAACTGCACATCATTTTGATCCCAACCACAGGACTGCATTTGCTATCCTGCAAAGCCATTTACTCCTGTGGAATTGTAAGGAAACGGGTGGGAGCTGCAATGTTTCACAGCTTTGTTTGTAATGAGGCATATTTTAAGTTACCTGGAGACTCCRAGCAAAACAGAGTTTGCACAAACAAGTACAGAAATGGTTTTTCGTCCACAGAAGTCGACACATAGTCAAGAAGCACAAGGAAAAACATTCTAAATTGGCCCAAGTCAATGAGCCATTTGATAGATTTCTGACTTCCACTTCAGTGTTTTATCTGTCCCATACTGATAGGAAATGAGTATTGAGGGCAATCTTAATTGCTTTTTGAAATAATGGAGATTTGCTTTTCTAGTAGTTAAATCAATGCAGAATCTATTTTCTGAACAGCAGTAGATGTTTCATCTGGCTTACCTGGCTGATGGATTTGATCAGATACATACATTGTCCTGGGAAAGMTGTAGAACACATCTCAGCGTGGCGAGGGAAATTACTGCACTTACAAAAAAAGTAAGCATGTAGCAAGGAAAGAGTAAAAATCAATGGCTTGACTTTGTTATAATTCCTTTGTCACTACAGTGCAAGGCTGGGAAGAACAGGCAGTGATGTGAAAGTCAGCATGCAAAAATAATTATCAAATGAGCCCAAGTCTGAGATGAAGGAAATAACTGAGTGAAAACTCTTTCCAGTGAAGCAGCTGTAAATTGCATTCATCAGTTCAGCAAATATAAGGGAAAATTAAATGAACTCCTGACCAACAACTCTTTGAAGAATTTCTTTCTTCCATTCTCAGTCACTGTGCCTGTTCCAGGTGCCTGAGCTGAAGGGGCACGTTTGGTGCAGGCTCTGAATCTTTAATACTGGCACTACTTTTTGGACYCGCATAATATTTTCAACACTTCTTCTCTACAGGATTTGTGATAAGAGAAATGCAATCCAGCACTAAGGCATAAGCCACCTGTCTCTGGAAATTAATGCCTCAGACCTGCCCTGAGAACAGAGACTGTGCTCCAGGAGCTGAGGCCAACACAGCTCAGAGAGTCTCTGGGCTGGTGCCGAAGGAAATAACTCAACCTCTTACCTGTCCGTATTCAAAGTGGAGGCAGCACAGAGGAGACACACAGCTAACTTAACAARTGCTCAGAGGGAGTGAGGTTTTGTGGAAAACCCCATTCCCCAGATGCCATTATCCTTTTCTTCAAAAAAACATTTCCCCTCAGCAAAATCCCTCTGTTGTTGTTTGTGGTGTGTTGTTCCTTTATAAATGTTTTCTTTTTCTTTTTCCTTTTTCTTTTCCTTTTTATTTCCTATTTATCTTTAATCTTCTCAGACTGAGGACTTTATAATCTTATAACCAACACAAATGTGAAGACATTCAAATGGAGAAAAAGAGAATCTGAAACCAAGTCTTCAGTGACTGCCACAAAGCTTCTCTCGAGACAAGATTCAGCTACCACCACGTGGGGACCCTGAAAGCTCACGCCTGATTTCCACCAGGATGTTCCCTGTGCRAGGGATGAGACCCAGACACCCCAGCTCTCCTGGCCAGGTAACAACACCAGGCACACAGAGGGAAGCTCTTCACACCAGAGGGGGAAGACATTTCACAAAATAATTGCAGATGCAATTTCTCAGGACATCCTTCTTTCCCACCTCCAACCCCCTCTGGAGCAGTGTGGCACAGMCACACTGTGTGAAAAAAGTATTTGACAGTGGAAATCATCTCAGACCAGAGAAACATCTTAATCTGTGCTTATCTTAGGTAGCTATTTCTAATCTTAAAGGCTGTACTAGCAGAGCATCAAATTTCCAGTTGTTTTCAGAGAAGTCAGAAAAGAAAAAAATAAATCACAAGATTCAAACATATAACTGTTCCTAAAAGCTTTAAGAGGAAGGATATCAGGCTTTAACTCAAAACCTACAATAATTACATGAAAGGGATTAGAATAATATGAAAACCTGAATTGTTTTCTTAAGGACTGCAAAATTGATTATAAAGGAGATGCTGTCCAAAGGACTACTCTGTTAAAGGTAAGTCTTTCTTTTGAAAGGCAGCAGGTTGGTGGCTACAAAATAAAAGCAGCTTTTAAGGAGCATCCTGAAACTCTCACACTGCTGAGTTTTGTACAAGGGCAACAGAGATCCATGCAAKAGGGAGTGCTTGATGCTAGCTAAAGTATTCAAGGGACAGTTCTAAAATTTAGATTTACAGATGATTTCATTAGTTACTCACTGAGCAAAGTATCCAGTAGATATTAGAAGTCTATCTGTACTAGAACTACAAAAGAAAATCTCTTAATCCTTCTTTTGGTTAGGCAAATGTGTATCTTTTCCATACTCTGCATCTTTGCAGCAATAAGTGGCAAGGGTAATTAAGTAGTAGTTAGGAATCTGCTGAGTGTTGCATGTCCTTAATGTGCTTTAAGGAAATTCTAGCATTACAAATGCATGGCATTCCATTACTTGATAATTGCATTTTAAAGTTTGGCATTTTAATTCTGCTAATATGCATGGGGTTATATTTTAAATTTAGTACCTTATTTTATGTTCCAAGTGCTATAAGTTCTTGCCCCTAGATTAGTGAAATTTCATGGAAATCTGAACTGTAACATCCCATCACTTTATCCTCATAGTCTAATTAAATGCTGACATTGTTTAACTGAGTTAAATCGAGTATGTTGGTTTTGTGTGTGTTTTGCCAACTCAAAGCAAATTTAAATTAAGAGCCTTTATGAGAGCTCCCTACTCCTTCTGGCGTGTTGCCTTATTATATCATAATAGATGCAATTTAGAAGATTATATCACTCCCTAATTCATTCTCCCAGTTGTTTAGGAGACAAACTTGGGCTCATCAATTTGAGTTGAATGTTTTGTTGCCTGTCTCAGCTATGTAAGTAACCAAGTGACTCTCAGTGAGTCACTTTTAAAATCTGAACACAGGCAGCTGCAGGATGCTGTGCTGGGGCCTGTGTTTTCAAAATGGACAGGTGACCCCAATACCAATTCAGTTCCTGAAACACCTGTCCTAAGAAACAAGTAAACAAGCCCCTTTTTCAGCACAGAGGTGCTTCACATTTTCTAGAAAATCACGGTACTCTCGGTTTTCTCAAGTCTGCCAGCCAAAATGATTAGCTGTTTCAAAAGCTTAGGCTAAAAAGTAATTAAAAGTGAAATTCTTAGAACTGATTATCCGACTTAAAATGGCTTGCACGCTCACAAACACTGGCTCTAGGCTGTTATCTACCTTTAAAATCTGTCTATAACCTAGGGCTGAAAAATAAATTGGGACAATCAGTTATGTATTGTCTGTTTTAATTCTGCAATTGCATCAAAACACATGGACCTATGAAGATGATTTGGCAGCAAGAGCGTGGCACCACTTCAGTAGATCAGGAACCTTCAGAGGTGAGAGCAAGGGCAAGAGAAGAGGAACTTACACTTCTATATAAACGTGAGAAAAACAGCATATCATAATTCTGAGGTAGTTTTAATCATACTAAAAAAAAATTATTAGTCCCTCTGGGTAGGAAGGAGTTGAAAGAAAGTAAATGAAAGCAGGGAAAAGTGGCTAGGAAGGGAGGATAGTAAAAAACAAAAAACCACTCTGAATAGCAAAAACACCACCCATCTAAGTGATTGATAAATTCAAATACAATACAAAGAAAAAATACAATAAAGCCATCCTGACTGAAAGTAGATTTTGAAATTTCAGGYTCCTTTTAAACAAACTGATCATCAGCTCTGAAGACCACTTAGCATATGGAAGACTGTACTTCATTTGAAACTCTATTAGGATGATTAAGAGATCACACTGTTGCTTAAAACAGTTTGCATTTATTTACCTGCAGCTTTTATCTCTCAGCATGTTTACTCTTGCCTCTTTTCCACGGGTAAGGTTACCCAGCAGAAGTGGAAAGAGGTAAAACTGAGGGATTGTACTCAGGCAGAGATGAATATGAGATGAATATGAGATGAATATAAGATGAATATGAGATGAATATGAGATGAATATGCAGCCCAGCACAAATGTAGCTTCCAGTCCAACACTTACCTCAGAAGGTGCGAAGCATAACCAGCAGTCTAAAAATTGTGGGGATCAATGTCCTTGCTCTGAGGGGCACAGGGAGACAGCACAGCACAGACAATCAGGAGACTGCAGAGAGACACCTGGTAGCTAAATCAGAGTCCCTAAGGGGAGATGCTGCTGTGTGTGTACAAACAGGTTAGAAACACCTGCTCCAGGAGTAAACTTGAGAGGTATCACACCTGGTAACCCACTGATTCCTCTCCAGCAATCAAAAGGCAATCACTCCACCCCTGGTGTGAYGATTTTTAAATTCTATTTGCAATTGCTTGTCTACAAGAGGGATGTTTAAGCAAATGAAGCCGGATCAACTGCTGGCATCAAGTTAATATCTGATTCAACTATCATCTCTCAATTTCTTATCATTCTTACTGACCTGACCCGTGTTACTGGAATTTAAAGAACTAAGAGGAAAAACTGAAATTTACCRCAAWTTTTTTGCTTTTTTGCAAATTTACCTTTTCATTTAGAGCATATTTCCTGTTCTTCACA
The DNA here is from genome assembly GCA_003713295.1 of Parotia lawesii. NCBI lineage: Eukaryota > Metazoa > Chordata > Aves > Passeriformes > Paradisaeidae > Parotia > Parotia lawesii. The sequence continues at coordinate 6,420,537 of RAHM01000011.1, forward strand.
CTAAAAATAATCTCCACTGCCTCCAAACATGGTTCTCTAAGCAGCTTCCTCCTACCATCTAGCATTTAATTGCAGTGGGGAGAATGCAGAACCAGGAGACAATGTGCATCTTCATCACAAGGGTTTCTCACCAAAAACCTTAAGGAGAAGTCTGAGAACAAGAACCATAAAGCTATATTACTTTTCTTTGCCACAATGAAAAAACTGAAACCAAAGTTAAGATGTTTCTGTAGAGACAGAGCAGTTTTTTGTCTTCCACCTGACATTGCAGTAAGACAGGGAATGCTCTTCCTAGCCCAGAACAGAGCCACTTCCCTTCTGCCTGTTCTCAAACAGGAGATATCAGATTCTGATTTCCTGAAAGAGCTTACTCCATGCTCCCAGTGCAGCACATCAGTCTGGACAGTCAAAGAGACTTGTAAAAAGTGGATTCAGAAGTAATTAATCCTAGAAAACAGCTCTTACGTGTTAGCCTTTTTCCACTAGGCAGTAGCCGGTTCAAACCTAGACCAACCTGAGGGCTTGTGAAAAGATTGAACAAACATTTATCATTCATGCATGCTAGGCAGGGATAAAGTGGAACAAATTAAAATGCCCAAATCACACTTAAATTTAATGTTTGCTGGCTYCTGAGTACTTGAGGAACATCTTTAACCAGAAGGCAATGGGAAACATTATAAATTGTGTRCTAGAAATATCTACATCCTAAATTCCTGGGAGAATGCAGTCTGGACCCCAATGGTTGCCRTTTGCGGAGGGAATCTAAGTTTCCAGTCAGTTTTTGGGTCACTTTATCCCTGTGGATACAGAGATCATCCCTCCAGACCTTAATGGCAAGAGGTGCAGTGCTTGTCACGTGGCCCTATTGGGGCTAGAAAAACTTTCTCTGCTTTCCTTCTCTTACATGGCCACACCAGGACCACTCGTTCTGTGGCCCTCTGTGATGGAGCTGAAATTGCATTTCATTTCAGACTCCATAAGTAGTGAAATTGTCCAGTGTTCTACGTCTGTGTCTGTTCCAACATCCATTCAGTCTTGCCTAATGCAGCTATTAAATTAAAAGATCTGACTGGTTCTAATTGGTCCTCCTGAGTCAAAGTGTTTATCCATTCCACTTTAGGTAAAGCTCCATAAAGGGTCTATTTATAAATGTTGCCAACGTGGTTAATGCTTTTGACCTTTGATGGGGAGCAATCCTAATAATTGTGCAACACAGCAGCAACATTTTTTGTTACCATTCTGGATGTTCCTGTTCGGGAACAGTCTGATGGCCTCTATTTCCCTCTCTCTCTTTCTCTCTGTCTGTTTTTTAAAGTCTGCCAAATAAAAGGGTTTATTTGCTCAGAGTGCAGACCAACTGAGTTTAGCAGAAGCTCATGAGCAGTAATCCACAGAACAGAGCACATACCAGCTTCTGAGAATCCACCCCATCAAAACACACAGTCCTTGAGAAGGGCTTTTTTACTGATTAGAGCCAAAATGAGTGCAAGGGGAGGACAAGCAYGTGTCCATGGGTTAAAGYGTCTGCAGTGTATCTTTCTCATATGAGTTACGCAATTACCTCCTGGATCCTGACTTAGGGCAGCTGAGGGCCAACTTAAAATGCTCAAATGAGGCAATTGCTTAAATTGTAAACTAAGAGTGGGCCTACATTAAGCAAATGACAACTCGCATTTTGAAAAATTTATTAAATTATTCCATTATGTTTTCACCAACTCTTGTATTTATCTTCATTCACTGCTTTAGAAGTGCCCTACAGCTCTACCCTAGCTAGGTTTTTTTAATGTGTGATGGACAGACTGGTGCACACATGATTTCAAAGGGGAAGGAAGCAATAKTGACACATCCTAATTGGCACAATGCCACAGTCTTGTGTGTTTCTGGGTGGAGAAAGCCTTGGAGAGCACAGGGGAAGGGTTTGGCCTTCCCCCTCATGGAGTTGAGAGCAGGGAGGATGTGCTACAGGAGAGATGGAAATGAGGGGATAGAGGGATTCCTCCTCCTCATCAGCACAGCACAGAGCATTTGCTTTCAATGTCCTCTGCAGTAACAAGAAAACCGAGTTCCTGGGTTTCCTACTTTCCTGAATTGTTGGTTCAAGGTATTTTTCTGTTTTAGCTGTATTGGAATTAGATTTAGACCTTTGGTTTGAATTGCAGAAGAGGGAATCTGTGATGAAAGAAATATTGGGAGTGTTCCTTCCTTTTTTGAGCTGCTGGAGCGAGGTGGGGTATGCCTTTCAAATTGTTGGGCTTGCGGCAAAAAAAAACCCCGGGATTCTCAGCATTCATTCAGGTCTGGGGAAAAGCCAGAGCCAGGAGTACCRCTTAAAACCACTATACCATGCCAGCCCCATGTCATCTCTTACTGGCAATCTGCCACAGCAGAAACTGCACAGTTGAAAACTGTTTGGTTACACCAGCAGTTCATGTTTTCTTGCTGGAAGGAGGCTCATCTCCTGTACTGAACATTTAGAAACRTGTAAGAACTCTAACCCTGGTATTTTTCTAAGTGGAAGGAAGGAGAAAAAATAAAAATTGTTTTTCTATATATTCTGAATATCCTTCCTGGATTGCCCCTGGGATCCTAGAGAGAAGAACAAGAGAATACCACTGTACGTACACTATATAGACAAATGAACCAAAGCATGACTGAAGTAGGGACTACATCCCAGAAAAGCACTGAAGATGCCACTTTTGCCAGGCAATTCCAGTGTGAAATCCAGATGTGCAGTTTAAATGCTCAACRAGTAGGATACTACAAGCATCTTCATGCTCTGTGGAGTGAAGCAGCTGTTTTGTCTCCTGCCTGGGGAATGCTGTCTCGTGAGCACTCTTTGCTGCTGGCTGTGTCAGCACTGGTGCCTCAATCCAGAGCAGGAATGTCACAGCCCCTACGCACACGCAGTGGCCTTTGGGTGAATCTGTCCCAAAGGATGAGGACAAGGGGTCYATCTGATGCTCTCCAGTGCCAATGGGCTCTCTGCACACAGCCCAAGACTGGTGCCAGTCCAGAGGGAAGCCCCTGCACCTGTGTGACYGCCAGCTCCTCTGTACCAACAGTTTTGCTCTACAAACCCACTCCTCTAGGGCTACAACTTGCTGAGAGACCCTAAAACACAAAYGCACAGCAGCTACAGGGTTTTCCCTGCTAAAAACAAACCTTCAGAAGGGGTGGAGGCCAYGCCTCTTGCAATCCTGAGCTGTCTGTGATCCCCAGCCCCAGGCGTGTTCACAGCTGCCTCCCTAGAGAAGGGCTTAGCCACAAGCACTCCTCTCCTGTAGTGCTGGTGCTTTGAGAAGCTGAAATATTCCCTGAGTGGATAGCCAGGAGAATTATGTGGTAGCCAAGTGGTAAAGACATTTCCCTGAGGAGAGGCTCTGCTCACTGCCTGGAGGTGACTCATGATGCACCTCACAGCAGGAGATATTGGCCTCCTCGGCTTTAGGACCCAAACCCAGGATTCTCCAGCCCTGGCACCCACAGACCACCTGCCTGAGATGCTGTTGAGGTAACACAGCCTGGGACTCCAATGAAAATAGATTCATGAGCAGAGACTACACCTGGGCCACGTTTCCCTCAAAATGCACCAYTGGACTTTCCTGCATGACCTGCTCCTGCTGTCTGGACCTGTCTCTCAGTTTTCCTTTGGGTCATGGACCTCCCCCTCATGCACTGTGCATGCAGTCTGAGCACCTGCATGAAGTTTTCAAATTCCACTCCTGGAATCTTAGCTCCCTRAAATTTAAGTGCAGCARTGCTCWGTATAACCACTCTCAAACTCACTGGTGGATCTGGGCCAACAGCACAGGTCCAGTGACAGAACCAAAACTAGCATTGAACTCAGTCAAAATATGCAAAACAAACGCCTAAATTTTATATTTGCAGATACACAAGCCACAGACCACGGTGAGTGCAACAGACACACACTGCCTCCCTTTCATTTGCACGAAACAACCAAAAAGAAAAGGCATTTTTAAAAAGTCAGACTAGAATTTGGTTGTTCTTGTTGTTTATCTCCACCAYACTCACAGCCTTTAATTCAGTGTGAATTTGAGTCAATAAGAGTCTGTGCATGCCAGCAAAGGAGTCTAGATGGGGATTGTTATTCCTGACACACTGATTTCAATATAAGCACACTCCTACCTGATGCCTGAACCTTCTTCAGCTGGGAATTGCACTCTAGGAATTTCATTACACGTTCACCTGTAAGGTTACAGACAACAGAGTGACTTAGTCCACATGCCCCAGCAGTGAGACTCTGAGAGTAATTAGGGTAACATGTTAATATAAGGCCCTTGAAGGACTTACTAACCAAAAAAAAAAAAAAAAAAAAAAGGAAAGGAAAGGAAAGAGGAAAGAGGAAAAAGGAAAAAGGAAAGGGAAAAAAAAGAAAATAAAATCATGGAGAAAGGAGTAATTGACAGCATTTCTTCACACTCCTAGCCAGACAACATCTGTTCAAATTAGATTTTGTGAATTTGATGCTATCTGAACAGCAGGTCTGGTCCATAAGCCACCAATAACTCTTTTTCCTTCCCTCTCCCTTTTCTAATGGAATAATCAGCTCTAAAACAGATTCCTTGGAAAGAGATATGTGCAAATGGATTTTTTTTATGCCAAACAGAGCTTTATTAACACCAGTAAAATCAACGTGGGTATAAGGGATTGCTCATTAAAAGGTGGAATCTCTACATTCTGCTCTTCTAAGAACTGAAATATTTTAAAGAAAAACATATTTCTTATTCATCTTTTCTCCCTGGTGACAAGTTGCTATTGGACACCTTATTTAACAGTTTCACAGACACTCCCTACAAAGAAGAGTGAGAAAATTTATCTCATCTGAAAATGGATTTTCTTTGAGTGGGAAAATCTACGGATCCGGCTCGCTTGGCATGAGGATTATAATTCTGAGACAAGCTTAAACTATCACATCCATCCAAGTAGGTTTGGGTTGGGGTTTTTTTGGCCAGAATGCTTAGAAATAGAAAGTGAAAAGGTATCCCACAGTTTAAGSTTCCTTGAGAATTGTAATTCTTTCTCTTCCTTTCTTACTGAAGAAATGAAAATTAAAGCAGGACGAATCTCTTTATTTAATTTTAATACTAAAATTCACAAAATGCAACTTTCTGTGTCCCTTGCAGAAGACTTCCTGCAGACAAAACAGTRAAACCTTATGCWTGAGWATTTGAATCAGAAATGCTGGCACATTTATCTAAACACTGTAAAATACACTGTGTTCACAGCCATATAAGAATAAAAGAACAATTATACCAGGCCAGATCAAAGATCCATCTGCCCAGCCTGCAGTTTCTGAGAGTAACAAGTAGACGATATCTACAGATAATGCACAGAGTGGCACTTCCCCTCTATTGTCTTTAGACAATAGGGCAATTAAAATCATTCATGATCTCCATCAGATGCTGCTAACAAGATTAAATTAAGTTGTGACCTGGCTATTTGCATCCCACAAGCAGAAAAATAATAGCCAAAATTAGTAATTTCTCACCCTGATTTATTTGGTCACATCTAAAACCATTTCAACAGATGAAATTATTTACAGGTTTTTTTTCTTTAGCTAGTAATTACACTACACAAAAAGTAAATTATTTCTTTAATGCTCAGCCACAAGCTAGAAAACTTCTGGGACATCTGTAATCTTAGATCAACTTCTGGAGATAAGGGCAGTTTCTTTTAGCACTTTAACAGGAATTATTTTCCCTTCTAGGCTAATCTAGAATAGCAAATCAACACCACAGGGGTTATGTTATGCCTCCTTTTGCTGCAGAACAGCAAGATGTTGATGCTTTGCTTTTTATAAATGGCTCATTATATTAATAGAGAATATTGTCTGTCTCTCCAATCGCTGTGCCTTTAGGATTTTTCTCCCTTAATGAAGTATAGTGTCTCTTGAAGCTATTGGTTAGAAGAAAGTTTGTTTTTTGGAGAAAATTCCAGAAATTTATGCATGATTTCGTATGTATGGCATCTGTGTCATGTTAGGATTGAAAATACTCCCCCACAGCTACTGATGAGGGTTCTCAGCTTTTTTTAATGCCATTCAGTTTTTCATTTTTTATGCTAAGCAAGCGATGTCATGCAACAATAAAAATTAAGCTGCTTACAGGAAATGTGCAATTATCCATCCTCAGTCAAGATAGTTAATGAAAACTGGGATTCATCAAATTCTGCTGATATAAGAGACTAACTGCATCCAGAACACATTTATGTAACGTTCTGGCAACATATAAATACACAGGCTCTCTTTTAATTAGAAAATCTCTCTCTCCCTCTTTGATACTGCTCGGTGAACTTGGGACTTTCAAGATCCTTTTGGTAGGCAATCAAGGCTTCTGTGCTAAAACCCATTCAAAAGGGAGATCCCTAACCAAGCCCATAATTAAAAGGACAATCTAATAATTAAAATTATTAGACAATCATAATTAAAAGCAGTCTGACCTCTCCTTCTGCTGGTCACTCTACAAGCAACACCCCAGAAGAAGAGGTGGGTACTTCCAGGGAATTCTAGACGTGGAGGCATGAAGTCCACTTGCTGCCAAAGAATGTGGCCACAGCAAGGAAAACAACTGCAGTGCAAGTGAAAACYTGAAAGGGAGTGGCAGATCCATCATTTGGAAGCACATGGAAAAGGGGAAGGCTTCCCTGCTACCACAACCTGCGCTGGAGTCAGCGATGGAAGAGAAAGCAGCGGCTGGATCACCTCAGAGCCAAAAAAATGAAGCACAGGATCTGGACAAAAACACTTGGCTGTTTCAGCTGCAACTGCTGAGGGGGCACAGAGCTGCTGCCCCTGCAGTTCTGCACTGCTTTAGCTGGCTGTCAGGAAGAAATACAGGAGCTGGACATAGATGGCTCTTGCTCTCTGTCTGCTCTCTCTCTTTTCCTGCTTCTCTGCATTTATCTATCCTTCCCTCCTTCTCCTGCTCCTCCAAGTTTTATTTCTTGGCTCTACCTGTAATACACCAAGATTATTTTTCATTCAGCTGCACTGAAAAGGAAGGATATTTGTAATGTCAGGCTCAGGTGGGGATGAAAGAGTAAATGAAGCTGGAGGCCGTCTGCACAACAACCTGAGAATTTCTATTATAGATTCTATTGTTAGGAACAATAAAGAGAAACTCCTTTTGTCCTTAATGAAAAGGGGGGGGTGGAGGGGAGGAAGGAAGCTGGAGATATATTACACTTTAAATTTGAAGCTAGTGGACTAGGAAAAAGAGACATTTTAGCAAAATTATAAAGAATAAACAAAAACGGGGTTTGCTGTTGCATCACCCATGGCAAATCAAGCCCCACTCTTTCTTATGCTTATATATATCCTATAGCTATAGATATAGGTTGAATATATATAGGAACATTGTTCAATATTGCTGGACAGGGACATGGACTTGATGAGAGGGGAGAAACCACAGAAAGAGCCTCATCTCACATTTCTAGATACAGGCTGTGCCAAAACCCCTCCTGGAGCTGCAGCAGGGACCTGACTGGTGGTTCCCAGATAAATCAGATTTGGCAACACCTGGTCCCACTGACTTCCAGAAAAGAAGCAATAAAACACAGCCAATATGTTAAGAACAACGATAAAAGGCATTTCTAGAYCAGAATAATTAAATACCCCCCCCCCAGATTGCACTGGTTTAGCTGTATTAGCAAAACACATAAAAACCAACATCTTTGACTGACAGCACTAAGCTATACCCAAACTACTTGGGAATTCCTCTAAACCAAGCTATACACCTGCAAACAATACAGCTTATTGTATTGGCACAGGAAATGTGCCAATATACTGGCTGGAGAACTATGGAAAGATTTCCACGTATTTTCTTCCCGGTGACAAACACAGTACATTACAAATATATTCGCAAAACGCAAGAAGCAAGCAGATGTAAACAGTACAAGTCATATATTTAACTGGAAATTTGCAGTGATTTTTTTTTTTTAATTGCCTTAAGAAACATTAGATAGCAACTAAATATTCATCAGGTAAGCCCTAACCTGGAATGATGTCTGATTTKAACATCAAGTGCCGTTATAAATTCATATCTCAGAATGTTTTTGAGAAGTACATCGTGTTTTCTGTGCTTTCAATATAAAGGAGGAGCCGTAAATCTCACTTCTCATAACATTAATTTCAAGTGGCTCTTGCTGGGAGACAAATCTTCCAAACCTGCCTGACTACATGTAACATTTTCCCAATTTCCTTCTTCACTGACTATGACAAATTTTATGTGGTGACAGAATAATGCCAGAGACACGATGGCACCAAGCCACGCGCTAAAAGAGTGCACATGGTCTCTCACAACGCCTGAGCACAACACCTGTGGGCTTTGGGGATGTAACTCTCCAAAGCAATACATTTCATCTGAGGTGAGAAAATTTGAATTCTGGAAGGTGGAAGCAAGGATGCCRGCCTCAGTGGAAACTGGAATTTCAACTCCAGATTCCTTAAACGTGGCACAGTTAAATATGAACTGTGCAGATACCCAGACTGCAGACTCAGAGGGAGAGCCAAGGATGGTGGTKATTTGTACCATTTTCACATCACTCCTCTGTAAATTAATGGGGAACCAGCAAAAAAAAATATCTTTACAAAGAGAAAACCAACTTTCACCTGATAAAAATGTTAATGACCTCCTGAGAATTCTCCAGTTTACTTCCTTCTTACCCCAAGTTTTGAGCACAAAAATGTTCATTAATCTAGAATTTTTCAAATATTTTTTTCTATTTATTTCTGTATTACTGCTACAAAAGTTGCAACATAAACAGAATATAAAGCAAAGAACTCTSTGCAAAATTTAATAGCACTTTCTTACAGAAATAAAATTATTTTATCTTACAGAGGGAAAACAATATTTTAAACGAATTACAAAGACTTCAAGGCATCTCTCAGTCCCTCAGTTCAGTTCTGGTTCAGTTCTGTCCTGTAACCCCCAAGTGTGACTCCTTCCAAAGTCTATGAATTCCTCAGGCTCATTTGGTACCACTACACTGGTATTACAATAAATCTTAACCTGAGTGTGTTCACAAAGAGAGTAATAGCTTTCATTTACAGTTTAAATTTTCARTTACAGACTTGAGGGTCTCTCAGCACTGTTCTTGCCAGCTAAAAGCCAGAAAAGAAACTTCCCTCTCATCTGGGCCAAGGCATGGTTCACACAAGTGCAAACCTTAGGAAAGAGAAAAGTTTATTAAAGAATATTGTGGCAAGGTACAAAAGGCTACAGAACTGTATTTCAGGTTTCTCATGACTGATGCCAAGGTTCTGATGCTGAAGCATCAGGCCAGAAATCAAGATCTGAGTTGGGTTTCAAACTCACTCGGGGTCCTTTCTGATTTCGTGGCAGCCAGTATKTTTTCTATGCCTTTTTTTCTGCCACACTGCCCATCTCTATCCCCCAATGATGAAAATAGACTYGATTCTTCCTTTTTGTGCTTCCAAACTGTTTTTCTTTTAGAAGTGCTTTATAAAGAGGGTAGTTTCTGCTCAGCACATCTCCTCACATGTGTTTCACCAAGTGCATTTTCATGATGTGAGCTATAAAACTATGGGCCAAACTCTCTTTTAAGAGAGTCCTTGACACCAAAGCTCATTAAGTGACCCATTGAGGAATAAGAAGTGGAATGTTACCTAAAGTAGTATTTCTGAAGCTGCAAAATACCTCTCAGTTGGCTGATTATACAGGTGACTGTTGTTCCACATGTAAAACTGTTACGTGCTACAGAAACTGGAAAAAATGTGAAGTCACATCCCTAAAGAGGAATGGAGGAAAAACAGGTTACTTCCCTCCTCTGCTTACTGAAAGAAAAACTAAAATTTTAGATTTGTTCAAAACCAGATAGAGTTTTGTTCCAGCTCTTTAAAAAACTTTGAGAGGAAGAGTTGTAACTTTTCACTTTGGCAATATCACATAAAGATAACTTCCAGCTTTTCTTCACCGTTGAACTATTTACCAAGTTTAATCTCAGTTGACATAGTACCTAATTGCTCTGAGACCAGAAATTCTAAGAGGTAAATCCACCATTTCTGTGTAATTCAGTTTCCACCATTCCATTTCTACATCAGCAGTAGATACACTGCCCTAAAAGTGAATTAACTGCTCTCCCAGTAATCCTGAAGCAAAGCTCATCAATCACTGGGACACGGGACAAAGAAAAGCTACACACTCATGTCTGGCTATTTTTCTCTGAGACAGAGTACAGTTCAAATATAAATTACAAGTTTGATGAAGGAATTACAAGGATGTTATGGCCTGAGTTAGACAGGAGATAAAATACAATTTTATTGGTTCATTTGAGGTTTCACTCTCAAATGCTTCTGTTAACCAATTCTTTCAGAAGAGGTGACATCCTGCCCATGCAAATTAAGAATAACCAAACCAGGGGAATATCCTAGAAGGAAGCTGCTGTTTTTGTTTCACTAGTTAGTGGAAATTAAGCACTAGAAAGTATGATTTATAAATTACAGAGCAAATTGTTGACAGATATGGAAACCTTTTGGCAGGTATGAACTAATACATTGTTTTTCTGGAATACAACAGCACTGGAGACACACACCGAGGAATTTGAAGCGAGTAAACCATCATGCTAAGGAATTTTAAATTTTAAAATAAAATATGAACAGTAATTCAGGGAGATAAAATCAGTAGAGTAGATTCAAAAGAACAGGATCAATGTATTCAGAAGGCACAGGGCACAGTGCTTATTTATTTACTGTTGTGACTTCAGAATACAGAGTATCTCTGATGATGCCAGTTGTGAACATCAGCAGAAGTATTTACAGCCACTCAGGGTGCTAGGAGGGAAATTAAGTTGCTTTTTACCACTGGCAGAGTACTATATGTATTATTCTTGAACACCTCTTCAGGAACTAGCATTCAAACTTGGTGGTCAGGTTTAGAGCAGAAAACTTCTCTGCATCTGAGTGCACCTGAGTGTCCAAACTGCAAGGCCAGATCTGTAATGACTGCCTTAAACCCACACCATTATTTAGCTCTCTGCAGAATTTCCTCTTTTATTTAGGGCAATTTACCATAAAACCTAGTCATTAAAAAAAGCTACACCTAATGTTAGGACAAGGATGTGCCATGATATGTTTCAAAGTCTGAGCATCCCCACGTTTAAGATATTTATTACAAAGGCTATTCAGGGTCTATGTGACTCTTCCCTTACCCTGGTATCAGTGAAAGGCAGCACTATCTCAGCTAGAAAATTTGCTAGTTAGGACTTGAAAGCTTTGTGCTGGGGGATTTTGTTTTCACAGGAGTTAAAACATTTCRTTTAACTTTTTAGTATTCAACTCAGGGGGTTCAGAGAAGCTTCCTGGAGAAGAAATATAATTTATGACATGCTACTTATTACTTTATGCTGAAAAAGTGCTAGCAGGGAGGCTARGATAATTTCACAAGTCGATGGCTGTTAGTGTGAGAGCTGTGCTGCCTCAGGTTTTATGGCTGTAGGTCTGGAAAAGCTGTTTAGAACCTTGTCCAGGAGGTGGCAGGAGAAGTTAACCAAAGTTTCCATGGTCTCTTCGTGTCAAGCTCTGACTCACAGAACCATTATGAGCTAAGAGTTACCACAAGGAAAGGTGATAAAGTCTGGTTACTGAAAAACAGAAAAGCCTCTGGCTCAATAGCTCTTCCTTGAATCTGATATCTATGCCTGTGTAATTTGTCCAGTTATAAACACACTACATTTTAAAGGAAATCCAATTTTTAGGAGCACTCCAGCGCTGTAATTAACACCTGGAGTACAATTTAATTTCTATTCCAGTTTCATTTCTGCTCCATTCTACAGAAAGAACTTTTGCAATACTCAATTTACCTGAGAGGCAACAACTTAAAGGAATACAGTGACCAAAAAAAAAAAAAAAAGAGAATAAAAAGAAAAATCAGTGACCCAACTGAAAACCATCCATCACCWATATTCACACTTTGTAGCTGGCACATTGGAATACCAAGTATTTTTATTGAGAAACCTCATTAGTACTKTTATATTTAGCCATATTGCAGCAACAAGGGAGCCCAGGCCACAACACTAGATTTGATACAGAAAAAGTCATTCCCTAATTTGAGTTAAAAATAAAAAGAATGAGTAATGCAAAAATCAGCCTCTGCCCATACTTCCTAGAATCTGTGCTTTATTCATCCTCTTTTAATTATTTCAAACTCTATTTGTCACTCAGTACATTTTCCTTTTCTTTCACAACCACTGTGCACACGAAGAATGATCAGTCTCTTGGGAATTACATATTGGTTAGATACCAGGCATTAATTAAAATGAAACTAAGTTTTCTGGCTTTGTAGCAATTTTTAAATGGCTTTGTTTTGCTTTAGTAGAATGAAAAATAAATCTAGAGAAATAATTAAAATTTARCCAAAATACAAGCCTCAAGAAAAAAATAGGTAGAAAAWTGTCTTTTATAAGTTGGTCACCCATGCAAATGGACAGCCTAGCATGAGAGTGCCTAATACTATTATTTATTCAGATGTTTAAGTGATGATTTTTTGTTTCTAGAAGCACAACTACCACGGTATGCAAGCTGCAGCAGAGGAAGAAGCATGAAGCAAACAAGTTCTCTTTTGTTATATGCAGCACAGAAACGCTGCCCCCAACGTGCAGCGAGCAGTTTAGGAAGCCAAAAGCTTTAGGAAATATCAAGCTCCTTTGACAGCAGATCAAACCATGCCACAGGCAGCCTGTGACAGAGCTCTACTGCAGATTCCTGTGTGCCCTTGTAATAGAAAATTTGTTAGATGATGGTTTCTCGGCAATTAGGAGCTTTAGCCCAAGTTAAATGACGGAGAATTAGTCTGCACGGCATTTTCTCAAACATTCCCCTCACGTTTTCAGCTTGGGAAAAAGAAATTAAAACGAAATAAAGGTGTTTTCTGCAGAAACATGAGGTTTTGAAGGGAAGTTATCAGGACTTTTCTGGCTGCTCTGGGTGCTCCCTCTAGTGTATTTTACTGAACTTGCTGAGGCCTCCAGTGGCCTGTTAAATGAAGTGTTGTCACCCCTGTCATTACAGAACAGGTATGAGGTGGCACACAGTGTTAGAGACCTCACCAATGTAAGCCACTGCAGGGTCAGTTTTCCCTGTAAAACAACAGAAAGCTGGGAGGCAAGATGCAGCTTGGAAACATCGAGGCAGCAGTGGGAACAACAGCCCTGAAATCAGATTTTACCTCTTTCAGCATTAGCAATCCAACTTAGGACACAGGAATAAAGTCCTGCTGCTTCAGGGTCATCATATGTGCATCCGTGGGGAGAAGCACTGGGTGTGATGAGGTCACAAGAGCAGGAGACACAACTTTAGCCAAAGCAGAGCATCCAGGCTTATTCCCCATTCCTCAGCTCTGGGAATGCTTCACAGCCAGAGAGAGCACTCAGTGCTGAGCACTCGAGAGAAGGAGAAAAAGCAGAGAGGTAGAGAAGCCAGCGATGGCGGCAAGCCTGACATCCAGAGCAGATGTGACTTTCTTTCCCTAGCCCAGCACCATCTCCAGATCATCAGACGCTCCCTAGAGTTTTATTGCATCATTGGTACTTTGCTTCTAATCACATGGATTTAATTCTCTCATTACCACTGCTCTGTCTGACGAGTGCTGCCCTGAAGCACTGGAAGTGCCAGATCCACAGTGCAGAGAGATGTCTTTGCCATTTTTTGAATGCTCACAGTGCAGGCCTTTGATGCCAACCAAAGGCAAAGCCATCACTTCTGTAAAATTAAAGGTCTTGGGTTTTTCCCATTCATGAGTGTACTGATGATCTTTAGGAAGACAAGAGCTCAGCCTCAYGCTTTACTGCTTTGGTCTCCTAATGACACCAGTAGGCTAAATTCAGTTCCAAAGGGAAGGGAGGTCAGGAAGTATTTAATCTATTTTCTTTTCAAAAATAGAATGAATGCGTTGTCTTTGCAGAATTTTCTCCACTTGCATCAGAACTGAATACACTAAAGGGTGAACTGCTTTGCTTTGCCATTAACTTTAAAAGCATGCAATTTTAGTACTCCACCAGAGCAGAGAGGCTGTAAATTAATCTGTGTTCAGCAGAGGAGTGATGGCCACATCTGAAGCTCCCCCAGCTCTTGTGTCCATGAGAGACCTCTCTGCAGCTGCTCCTTGGATGGGTACAGAACAAAACATATCAGCCCCAGCTAATTGCTCTCTCAGAGAAGGGATCTTTGTGTCTGGATGTTGGGAAGACACAGTGGTGTCCTGAGTCACCTTCTTATTAGGAATGAGAACTGAGTGGCAGGTCCGAAATGGTGTATTTAAAAAAACAAAAACCCAAAACCAACCGAATCACTTAAAAGAGTTATCAGTGATTTGTTTTCTAAATGGAAGGGAAAAGGGGAGCTTGTGCAGGGAGCTGGTTGGGATTTGGTAGTTTTCTATAGAGAYCTGAATAAGGTGAGACAGTGTCCTTAGTTTGGAACCTGACCACCCCAGCAAGGACTTCAAATGCAAGAAGATTCAGGTGGYACTAAGAAGTCGTCAGGTGGCAGAGGGGGAAAGCTTCAAAATACAGTGCAAAACTTCAAAATTCCCCCAAATGACAAGAACGGGGCGTTGTGTTTGGGCAAGGACAAGCAAGTGCACAAAACAGGATGGGAAACTGGTCAGGGAACAACTTTGCTGAAGATGACCTCGGATTAGAGCAGATTACCTAATAAAACTAAACAAGATAACTCCTCAAACAAAACAAACAAACCCTGAGATATAGAAACAGAAAGTCTAATAGTCTCATACAGTAATTCTTACATTTTACTCTAAACTGATAAAGCCTGTGCTGGAATATGTAGTTTTCAGCACCTTGCTTAAAGAATAACAGAGATGTATTATAGAAAAGGTTTGACAATTATTACAGGCATAGAAAAAAATGYTTTATGGAGAAAGATCAACACTTTTCCTTACTTCTCCTCTTATGAGAAGTGTGTCAAGCTTATTAAGTGTATTAAGTCTTCAGGTACAGAATGGTTTTAGCACTGTTTTTTTGCCACATTGAGGCACTCAGGGAACCAGAAAAGTGTGTATCCCTTCTGCTGGGTCAGAAATGTGTTAGACATCTAAGATAATATAGGTAAGGGTCTGTTACAAACTTCCCTCATAACTTCAGAGACAATAGTTAAAACTCTGTTATTAAAAGGCATTAGCTTCCTCTATGCAGAATGGAGCGCAAATGTAAGTAATAAAATGCTCAGACAAACTTAAGTGTAGTAGAAAGTCATCTTTGGGCATTCATTAAGAAAACAGTGTTTTAGGTTAAGATAATGCAGGTTTAAAAACATTTGTGAAAGGTAGCATAGAATAGACCTTAGAAAAAACCTGATTATAAAAATGGTCCTGAATAGGGCTACCACAAATCTATAAGATAATAGATGGCAGCATCAAGCTTATGGTTTCAAAAAGGCACATCTAAAATGTCAGGGAATTCACCTGGACTGAAAACTCAAATAGCTAAAAGGGAATTTAACCAAGTGCACCMTGAGGAAGGGGATCAGTGATGTTGCCCCACCCTTGTGTGAACTTAATACAGGACCAAGAATAATTACCATCAAAATGTAAAAAGGATTAGGATAGCAGAAATAAGGATACAGATACCAAGATCAGCAAAACACTAATCACTAGGGAGACCTTCAAGTAAGGGAACACCACAAGAATTTCCAGAAGTGGAGTCAGAACTTATAAAGCAAATTAATAGAAAAAGCAAAYGGTTCAGTAGCCAGATGTGGGAGTCTAAAGTGCAGGGAATATTTCTCTGCCTGTTTTGAAGAGTTTTACCCCCCTGGACAACCCTGTCTTTGACCTTCGTCCATGGAGAAAATTACCTACCCTCTGGGAAGAAGCAGAATCTACACTGGTGTGAATTAGGTGATGGAACATTATGTAAGGATTGTCACAAGGTGAAAATTTAGAGGTGTTGGGTTTGTTAATATAGTAAATAGATAAAAAGCAAAAACTCCAAAATGGAGGATTGTTGCTGTTCTAGGCCTTCTTCTTTCTTTTTCTGTTACTCYATTTTTGCAGCAAAAGTGGATTGAGAGGATTGGGTGAAAAATGCCGCAGTTCCTTCCATGGGACAGAAAGATTTACTGAACATTGGTAGAAAAGTAAAAATATCTTTCGTTTCTGTCTTTCATTGGGTAATTTACCTTTAAAAGAACGGTGTAATCTTGATAACTTGCCTTTTCTTTTGCATGTCCTAAGAGGAGTCACGCTTGAGCCTTGGCTCCTTTTGATAAGACTTTTGCTAAACAACTATCTGAGAGCAAAAAAGCGTGGAAAAGTCCCGTTCGTCTGCAGAGCCCAGGCAAGGGCTCTGGGAATTCTCCCCTATCAGGGGAGGCATAATTAAGGCACGGAAATTGTCAGCCGTACACCGGGGAAAAATGTAAAAGAAGAGAAGTTAGGTTATCATGTAGCAGAGGGGCAAGTTTAAGACAAAAATTAACCCACTYATTTTCTAAGGCATGATTAACATTCTGCCTCTGTTTTTAATGAAGTAATTTTGAATGCAGAAGGCAGGAYAAGTAGCTAGCAAGATGAGGAGCCATTACATTTAAAAGAGGAGCACATTGCCAAAAATTGACATGGAACACATTCCATCAGAAGAGTTGGATTCTTCCTTCATAAAATGCTGACAGATTTTATATTTGAAATCCCAGGTCCTGTGAAAAGGGTTTGAGAGGTGGGGTTTTTCGCTTTAAAAGATGTCAAACTAAGGCAGCTGAATAAAAACAAGGGCCAATAATACCTGTCCATAAAAAGGACAGTAATATTCAAGAGCTATGAAAAAGTCTTGGAGGAGATGATTAGAAACAGGCATAAACAGGAAAAAGGGAGAAAATGTAGCATGTGTTCACTAAAGTCATCTTTGATAAGCAACTTCTATTTTATTAAGATATCAGTTTGACCAGCAAAGGAGGTGTTTTAAGCCAAAATATGCTCAGCCCTTTGGATCTGGTCTAACATGCACAAAATGTATAAAATTCGTTGTCAAATGCAAAAAGGTCTGGAACACTTGAGGACTGACATAAGTGAAATGAAACAGAAAATTAAATCAAAGATCATTCACTTAGCATTCGATAAGAATATTTCCTAGAAATTCATGCCCATGAATCAAAATAGACCAAGAAGGAGGAAGCTGCAGAGAATGATGAGTCCACCAGTGATGTATCACCGTGAAAGGACAAATATGACATACCAGGCTACATTTCCCACAGACATAGGAGAGTACAAAACACTGTTAGGCCCTTTATTACAGATATAAAAACACCTGAACCATGAGTAAGTTAACCCAAAACAAAACATGGCTGTAAACCTTTTGGACCGCCAGCTCTATAATCAGAAAATCTGTAGGACAGAGTGATTCACTAGGCCTACTAAGATGAAATGGTTGCTGCCTATCCTGATGAACTAGAACCACCAGGGAAGTAGGAAACTCATTTAAGCTGAGGAACAGCATCACCAAGCTTTAGTAGACCATAAATTAATTATGACAAGGAGCTTGAAAAAGGTCAAATCACAAGGAAAGTGATATTCTGGAGCAGGTATTTATCAAAAGTACTCAAGACAAGAAATCACAGCAGTATAGTTCAGAAAAGAGAGAAATTATATGAATGCCCATGGTAGAAAAAAAAAATGGATCTCTTTATTTAGGTGCTCTTTTGAGGTGCACACTCCAGATTGGAATAAGAACCTGTGCATTTTCACACTAAGAACAGCCAGCATAGTTGTGAAATGTTCTCTGAACGAATCTAAGTTTTATAGGGTAATTTTGATTTGGGAGTTGGGTCAATCTTCTGTTCAGAGTTGTTTTTCTTCTCTTCTCCATCTTAAATATGATTCACTTATTGCTAACATGTGCTGTGTCTGAGTAGCAGGAGGAAACAGTTCTGCCTCTGAAGAACAGGATAAAAAAAAAAATACAGCTGGCTTGTGTATACACTTGGAAAAAAAATGTTCTTGCTGTTTCTACTCCTTTAGAAGTGTTGGGCAGCTTGTACTATTAATGCCATATCATTCTTTGAAGGCAGAGTCTGATATCTGTGCCAGGAGAAGAAATAACTTTCATCTTTTAAAAGAATTAGTTGCTGGTGTAAGAGGTCATTACAGCATTTTCCTGTGAATCATGAGCTGGGTAATAAAGCCAATAGTCTAACAAGACTTTGCATCCCACTATTGCCCTGGGACTCTGAAGAATGCACATTGAAAAACCCAAATGCAAATTATCTGTGACTGCGCTCCACACAATTGTTATTGCTAAAAGAAAATTGTAAAATTCCAGAGAGAGATAGAAATGCTTATCAGATTAGCAAGAGTGATACACAAGAAGAAATGGACTGGATAGCATATTTTTTTTTCAATTTTTTTTAAATAACTGGATATGATCAAAAATATTTGTATCACTTTATGTTCACAGCCTGCAAAGGCACAGTGGAGCCGTCTTGGGCCCTAGGAAGTGTGTGTTAGCAAGTTTACCTATTCATGCAAGCATCCAACTACACAGGGTGTCTTATTCACTGTACAGTCTCCCCTCTAGTCAAAAACTCTGAGATATCACCACATTATTCAACGTCCAGCTCAGGGCTGAAGCTGTAGCAAAACGTATTTGTGAGGCATGAGGTCGATGGATTATTATTTCCCATTTGGGAGGAAACATAACTAAGATGTAAGAATCAAGAAAACATCAAAATAATTATAAGTGTCAAAGATAAGATGTACCAAGACTGATTTTTTTTTTTTAAAAAAGCAAATGTACAAACAACACTCACCCCCTCACACCCCTGCATTTTCTCTGTGTTCTCAGCACACAGGCCTAGATACTGGTGGCCTTCACCAGGAGCCCTCAATCCTCTTTCCCAACACCCCCACCCCAAAATTAACCTATGTTTGTGACTTTACCATAGGGGCCCTAGGATCCCTTAGTCCTAAATGTTAAGGAGGTAACTAAAACCATCCAGTCTGCCTTGCAAAAAACTCAGAAATGTGGCCATGGGTATGCTGTAGGAGAATCCTGGACAGGAGTTGGAGGCAAGGTCAGCCCATCCTTCTCTATTCTGATAATGAGTAACAAGAGTCAAACTCTGCTAAATCACCGTATTTTTTCTTGGCAAAATGCTTTGCATGTCAGCCATTAGAAACAAAATCACCACAGTGAAAAAGAGGAGTATCAGCTGATCTTCCTCTGTGATTAAAGAAATGATTTTTTAATCTAAGTTCAACTTTGTCTTCTCCTTTYGAAATGACTTTTTAATGTTGATAATATTGCCATCATTTCAGGCATTTTTGTAGTCGTTTTCTTTTCTTAAAGGAAAAATTATCAAATTACTAAATATCCTACCATACCATGTCAAACCTCTCTAAAAACTCCTAGCAATTAGTTGGCAATTTTTAGAATGCTGGAGCACTCTCACCCCMGAGAAGATACTGTGCCAGATTTGCAAGCTTTATTTTTTTTCCTAATTTTTGCTCATAACAGTAAAGATTCTATTTTAGGGGCTTTGATAAAATCTCCAAAGAAAGAAGTTTTTGAAGGCTAATGTGTAAGCTAYGAAGCACTGATCTTTCTTCCCTTGTGTTTCTGCTCAGGTAGGCAAGTAGATGAGAAAACAGTGTTTCTAACCCAAGGCATGCTTCATCGTGAGGAAAATGAAATCTGAAAAATGGAATTCTTCCTTATATGGAATTATGAATCCATGGCCAGCTCTCACAGTTTCATCCTCTCTGCAAGCACCATTCTCACAATGGTGTAAAGCACTGAGGCACAGCTGAGTAGCAGAACATCACAAGTTCCTAGGCAGAACATCACAAGTTTTGCTGACTGATATTTCCATCAATTCTCGCTTTGATACAGATGCCTCACTGAATAAAATTCTCATTTCGTCTAGAACTATGGCAACCTGGGCAGCTGCCAGAAGGCAGCTTTGGTTGACAACTCGTAAGAGTGATTCTCAGGCAAAACAATTAGTGGTAACTGCTCTTTTCCAGGGAGGCAGACTTCTTGGCAAATTGCACAGCTAAGTCAGAGAATTCAGACAAGGAGAAATCCAGCCTGCTTTGCCCAAAGGAAGGAATGCAGGTTTTTATAGCGTGGAAGGAGGAATTCTTTTGGTTTCTCACTGTAGCTCCAAATAGCAAAGCTGCCTGTGGCAAGGGCCTGCCCCAAAGGGCGCTCTGTGGTGGCAGGGCAGGCACCAGCAGGGCTATCCGGGGTGCCACGACATCAGCCCCGAAGCTTTCCTGGGGATGCATTAGCCCTGCAGTGACAGACTTGTTCCTTCCCGGCCCGGAGCTGCCCACCCAAGCACACCAGCTCRCTCAGGCCGGAGATGTATCCCTGCACTGTGCCACAGGAAACACCCACAGGAGCCTGCAGGTTCCCATGCAGCGTCTCCAGCCAAAAAGGGTCAGGTCCATCCTTCAGGGGGCTGTTTTGGGGTAAGAGCCCGTCATAGTTCCTGCCAGAGGRAGGAACTATGCTCTCCCCTCAGCCCTGTCTGGCTCTCATTCACCCAGTGCTGCCAGGCAGCGCCAGCCCCATCCAGGGAAACTGCTTTGCTCGTTACCAGCACGGTAGCRATTGCAGGTGAAACTCTTCCAAAGAACTTGCTTAAATCATGCCTGGAGAGTGGCTGAAATTGCTTGTGAATTGCTGAGCTTAAACCCAGGCTTTCCCTACTTCCCTGTGCTTGATTTGTAAATTGCTTTTTGGGCTGAATTTCCCCTCCTCTCATGTCCCCTCCAAATCCACCAGCAATTTGCAGCTTTTTCCATGAACAAGCACTGAGAGGCAGTGCCCATTTGTAAGCACCTCCCTGCTCTACATGTGATTCAGTGGCCTTGCTCTAGATACCTGTGTGTTAAATTTTTTYAAATATGATTGTTGCCTTTTGAAAGATTTCAAACCTACAGTCTTTTTATTGGTATCTTTTATTAGATACCTCTCTAGAAACAGCTTACAAGTGCAGCCCAAACTTACAGGCCAGTTTAAACAAGCTGTGAGGCAAAACAATTAAGAGGATTCTGTCCCCTGGGAGTTTGCAGTATAATTCATATACAAACAGTGTTGGCTTATTTCGATCTAGGAGTCAGAAATCTAATGCTGTTTAATAGGACCAGCATGCACAGAGAAACYTTTTGATGACAATATATCCATTCAAACTATCCTTTTAAAACAAGGGGGATTTTTATTTCCCTTCCTATATTTTTAAATTTAACCATTCACATAATTTTGCTTCCATAACACCCAGTAACAGCTAATAACATTATTTGCTCTCCACTTGTTTTTGCTTCCTGCCGTTGAATGAACGACCCGTGTTTACAGATTAGCAGCAGTTGTAAAGTGCCCTGACTTTCTCTCCCATTTCAAAGTTATGAGTGAGAAGCACATTATATTGGTTGCTCTGGCATTTTTGGAGTAGCTCAGGCATTCACAGTGCAAACCACTGTTATTCATACTGTTATAATTCCTCTGCAGTTAAGTCATTACGAGTAATCAGAGCAGGCTTGTAGTACAATTCCTTATTTGGGAATGTCATGTGAGATGCCCAGAGCAATATGAAAAAAATAAAGGCCAACTTGTCTGGCTGTGGAGGGATTTATAGCAGGCCCACTGGCAGAGATCTGCTGGGAAGTATTAAGAGCTCCTGCTTAGCTGATCATATAAACACCCAAGCCAGCAGGTGCACTATATTTGTACACTATCTTTTTCCTTCAGGTGCAGTATTAAAAAACCTGTCATCACAGCGTGTTTATAGAAACGTGAATTATAGTGGCCCTTTCCTGCAGATGGTTGGGCTGAAGTTTTTCTCTAGGCAAACGTGAAATTCATTTAAAATCACTTAAATATTTTTGTTCTGCTCTTTAACAAATGGCAATATTGCTAAGAAAAATTCTACTACAGGCAAGATGTTTCTTTTAGTAAGAAAGAAGCCTCCCTTGGAGCAGAAATATCTGGTTAGTAGTTACTAAAGATAACATCTGAGGGTGTTTATTTCCAAACAGCTGCTCTCAAATCAGACCCCCTCCTTCCCAAAATATGGACATGTCACCCAAATGTGAAACTTTGGATAAGTCACTTTAAATTTGACTCAAACCTATAACTTTTATTGTTTGTAAATATCCATATTATCTAATGTGCAGAACATTTGATCAGATTAAAATAGGATCTACTTCCTAAAGACCATATCCTAGGGAAAGCCAAGACTGAAGTTAATGAATGGAATTATTTGTGGTTAAGGATACAGTAATAATTAAATTATTAGGAACAACTTACAACTTGCTGTTTTACATGAGAAAAACCCACTCACCCCCTGTTAATGCAACCATCTGCTCAGACAGTCAAAGAATTATAGTCAGGAAATGGATAAGTTAATGTTTTATATGTAATTTTAGCTTAGCTCTCCATCTCAAGTGCTCAAATAGAGAGACTTTAATTGCACAATCACATTCTTTTCTGCTCTCCACAGCAGGCCTATGTAATACATAACTATTTTCTACTGTAATGCTTGATGAGTCATTACTGTAGAAGGAACTGAGTATGTTTGGGAGCATGTGTATTTAATGGAACTGTAATCAAGTCAGGAAAATTCTCTCTTCCTGTGGTCTCCTTTTATGGAATTCAGAACAACAAAATAGAACAAAAGCTTRGGAGAGAGAGGAAGGATGATCCCAAAAGTACGATGACATCCTCACCCGTCAGGACTTGAATTCAATCTCAAACCCGGCCTATTCAGCCACTGGTGCCTTGCTGTAACCTGAGTTAAGGCATTTTAGGTGAAGTTTTGCAACGTGGTTTCTTCCTTTTTGCTTTTGAACAAGTGGGAGTGTTGCTAAGAGAAGCTCCACTTCAGAAAATCATTACCTGTTCCTAAACGAAGATTCTCTTTTTGAAACAGAAATAGCCCCACTTCATGCATACTTTTTACTTCAAGTTGCCATCACCTCTCTTGCCTTCACCCTAGCTATTTTCTGAACCCCACTGACAGAAATCAATCAGCAAGAGAGAAGAACACATTTCTATCAGAGAGCACAACCACCTGAACTCATCAAGGTGTGAAATGAATCCCAGTACCAGCCCAAGGGAAGAGGGGAGATATTTTCACGAAGCAACAAGCTACCAGGTGGCCAAATTTGGTACCCTATTTTGACTCTCTGAGCCTCKTATCACCCCCTGTGAGCATTCATTACTTCATGGGGATGTTCTGAGGGTAAACATGCCATGGGTTACAATGTAATTGCTACAAATTCGAGAGCCCTACATGGGCACTAGACAAATTGGTTTACTGCACTGATATGTCTTGTTCTACAGAGGGAGRTGTCTTAAGCTCACCTTCTTGGTAAGTTTATTCTGAGGTTGCTGGTGTTCTATCTCCATGTTGTTTTCTATGAAGATTCAGAAGATTTAGCATTTATAACAAGGGAGAGGCTTGCACTTGTAGCGCTACTCAGGGTTTAATTTTCAGAGACAAGCACCTCTTTCTAAAGAATTTTGTACAAGGGAACTCTGAGTCAAATAATACATGTTGCTCTAGAGACCTCCTCACCTAGCACCACCTTAAGTATCTTTTACCTCCTTCCCCAGAAAAAGTCATCCTGGCATTTAGCATTTGTGTTGCAGCAAAGCAGACACTCTCTTGCTCTCTAACCTCATATGTTATGCTGATTCTCTCATCTGTGATCTGCTCACCAGCTGCTCCTGGTGCAGGAGGGCCCCAAGGAGGAGGCACAGGGTTCTGCACCATGGGCGTGGCAAGGGCTGCACCACAGCCTGGCCTTCTTCATATCCACTGTCCCCCACTCCAGTGCAGCTGGAAGTGYCCCCAGTGCGCTCCAGCACACGGGGTATCAGTTGCAGAGGGGAAAAACAGCTGAGATCTCAGCAAAGACTGCAGGAAAGCAGACAGAAATAACCCAACACACTGCAGTGTGAGTCCCAATGTCAGTGCCAGGTCAAAGAGTGGATTTGGCGACAGTGGAAGCCCTGCATGTGGTGATTGCTAGCTGCCAACAGGGCCCTGTGTCTGCAAATGCTCAGGTCCTCTGACCTAAGGGATTTAAAATGCATGGAGGAACTGAGTGRGAGTACAGGGCAGGCGAGTGTTTATGAGTTGGAGAAGCCTCTCTGTGAGAGGTGATCTTCCTTACCCAAGGCATTTGCTGGTGTGAGGGCAGTGCTGTGTGACCCCAGCCTGTTCCTCTCTCACAGACCTCATGTGACAAGTCAGGCCAACAGGGTTTAGTGACCTGGTAGGCATGTTGGATCTTTAACCAGCTGTCTCTGGATCACATCCGCTAGAAATTGTGAGATCTGATCTTTCCCTGGCAGGAAAGGACTTGGGGGCGCTGGTCACAGCGGCTGAACATGAGCCAAAGTGTGCCCAGGTGACCAAGAAGGCCAATGGCATCCTGGCCTGGATCACAAATAGCGTCCAGCAGGATCAGAGCAGTGATTGTCCCTCTGTGCTCAGCACTGGTGAGGCCACACCTCGAATGCTGTGTTCAGTTTTGGGCCCCTCACTTCAAGAAAGGCATTGAGGTGCTGGAGCGAGTCCAGAGAAGGGAACAGAGCTGGGGAAGGGTCTGGAGCACAAGTCTGATCAAGAGTGGCTGAGAGTGTTTAGCCTGGAGAAAAGAAGGCTCAGGCCTGGAAGTGTCCAGAAACAGTGTGGATATGGCACTTGGGGACATGGCTTAGTGGTGGGCTTGGCCGTGTAAGGTTTACAGCTGCACTCAACGGCCTTGAAGGCTTTTTCCAACCTAAATGACTCTGTGATTCTGTATTACTGTCAAGAGGGTAGAAGATGAAGTATATCTAAGGAAGATTTTAAGGGATGTAATGGCAGAATCTGCACAGAAAGGGTGTATTTTGCAAGATTAGGAAGAACTGAATTCGTGTCGGCCTAGAAGATAAAGGAAGAATCGTGCATGGCTTTCCTCACAGCAAASGGAATGCAGAATAAGACAGGTAGGTTTCCTTCAGGGTAAAAGASAAGACCAAAATTTTTATCATCTCTAAGACAAAGTGATCACTGTTTGAGTCTAGCCAACAGGAGTTGTTCTTGTTGGGAAGCAAGGACTAAGACTGGATGAATCAGGGTCAGTACCTTTTCTACTAGTCAGTGACTAGAACTGCATTCCTTTGGTGGACTATTTTGTTCACTGTGCTGGTTCAGGTGAGTTTTTCTCTAATTTTCCAATATCTTTCAATCATCATCACGTCACCCTGTGCCTGAAGCATGTACTATACAAGTCCTAAGTGGTAGATTACAGAAATTGCTCTATTTGAAAGGGATTTTTTCCTTTCATTCAATATATCAAATTTATGGCATGAAGTGACAAGTGTTAACATTTTACCCCCATACAACTTTCAAGCAGTTAAAAAGAATTTTTACACTTCAGCAAAAGCTCTGATTTTACCCAGGTAAAGAAAATTAATGAAGTTTAAAAAAAATTAAAATAAAAAAAGCCCACAAAAACCAAAGAATAAGGATATGAAAACTACTTGTAATCTGAAAAACCTTGTTTTTTCCCCATAGATAAAATATGCAAAATTAATTCTGYGAGTTGGGACGTCAAGCGCTTTACTCCAGAGTGGCTTCACTGGCGCTCGTGGAGAGCTTTACAAATGCACAGCCCCTCCACTCTGCTTGCTGTGCTATCATTACCAATTAGCAGTTGTGAGGAGTCCAGCAACCTCCCAGGCACGGAGCAAATGGGCRGTGGGGGAACAGCTGTACCCTGGAAGCTGCTCACAGTTCGCTGGGAGTTCAGTCTCCACAACTGTTGCAAGCTACGTTCCGTCTCACTGGAGCTCAACTGCAGTCTCCAGGCTTTCATTAGTAATTTTTCAGTTTCACGGTGAAAATCTGAGACTGATGGTGGTGGCTGAGTGCGGACAGAGTCTCTGTAAACTTCCCTTTGGAGCTCAGCTGAGCTTCCTCTCCCAACTCAAATGAGCCTCAGCGTTGCACAACTTGGGGTCTCCTGAGGAGAGATCGCGGATCGTGCCAAACTGCAGACAGTGTAATGGCAAGGTGGGGAAACGCTAATTAGGTGTCAGATTGAGACCACCAGCCTTATTTAACTGTGAGGTCAAGCTGACTGAAACCTTGTCTCCAAATTAGATATAGACAAACTGTTTTGTGAGCAACATTTCTGATAGAGTCTCCTTTTTCTTCTGTTTACACACAGGAAGCAGACTAAAACTCTCAGAAATGTGTTCTTAGTTGTTCCTTGAACCAATTTTTTTTGTGACCAGAGAGGCATGAGTAAGGGCTAGACTGTCTGGTTTCCTTCGTCCTGTCAGCCCCCCAAAACATGATCAGATCCAAAAGTTAATTCATGACTTCTCTGTCTTTCTAGACTCAGAAAAAAAAAAAAAAAGTATTTGGAGAGCATTTGTATCCATCCAGACAGTACAGGGCATTTTGATCTTAACTCCTTGGCAGGAATAGATTGCACTACGAGCAAGTTGGGTTTACAAGCACACTCTGTACCAAATTTCATGGCCCAGGAAAAAGCCTGTCAAGGCCTGCCAGCTCCTGGTGGTGTCTTGAGCACAGCCCTGAAAGGTCCAGTGCTGCGCCCCTCCATTCTGACCGCAGCCTTTGACCCAAAAAAAAAAAAAAAAAAAAAAAAAAAAAATCAAAAAAAATCTGTTCTGAGGGAGTTTGTCATCACCAGTGACAGAACCGCTCCTGCAGCTGCCCTAGGGATGGGTTTCTTGCTAAACATAACACAACTACCTCATGTAACGTAGCCATACAAAACTCAACAGAGACAACGTGCAATTAGAAGGCCTGGATGCCCAAACAAAGAAACATATTTCTTTGGATAATGGGAGCGACGGGGGACTGCACAGGGCCATAAAGTTGAAAAGTCAAACAAGAAGAATATTGTTTTCCTCTTCCCTCTCTTTTTTAAAGACTTTCTCTCAAGAGGACAGGAAACCAGTTTAATTCCAATGATATAATACTGCCTAAACTGGCCGTGGTTCAGCTCCTCGTAGTGACAGCACTGTAAAGCTATGCCTTTTTTTGAGCTAAGCTTGTCTGACTTAAGCTTTCACTTCAAAGATATTGACTGTTTAAAAGGGAAGCAAACGATGTAAATTRTATTTGACAAGTGCATTAATGTTCTAATTCTAAATATAAATAAATGGAAGAATCAGAGAAGGAACATTCGTGTTAACCTCTTAAAACCACGTAATGGAAGACTTCTCTTTCCTAATGCATAAAACCTTCACACAAGAAATAAAAGAGACTGCACCTATTAGTAAATTTTGACACCACAGGGGCCTTGAAAGATCCCTTCCTTCCAGAAGAATGAACGTATCCTTAAGCTATCTTTCTGTCATAAGTCCAAGTGCTACTCAATTCAAAATTTAAAAAGTTACCAAATAGATAAATACTTAGAGTATGTGTGTCTGGCATTTGAGAAATGGGACAAATCTCATAACAGACACAAGTAATTGCTTTCCTCATGAAATTGCCACAGGAGGAAAACTTAAGGCTATTTTGCAGATCATTTGAACAAATTAATTTTCATTCAGACACAATTATTGCTTTCTCCCAATACATCACAGGGAATAAACAAAGATTGTTTGCTTCTTTTTGCTGTGTGGCGATACAAGGGCTCTCGGTTTTGATGTGTTTCCTTTGACTTAGCTTCTTTTCAATTTCAACCAGTCACTGTAAATTGCATCTATGAAGGAAAAACAATTTTACTAAAGCACCAAATGGTAAGGAAACTGAGCTTTTCTTTCTCATCTAGTTATAAGCTTCCCATATATTTGTCAGTACGTGTCGGAAAACTGTTGCAGAAAAATGAGTAAAAAGCCAGTTGGATGGCTCTCTCCTTAGATTTCTAGATAAATAAACTGTCCAAACTTATAAGCCAAAATTAATTATAAAGTCCATGGAGAAAGGTAAATTAAGCTATGAGGCATCATTTCCAAAATGCAGACATTACTGTTTTAATTTTATTCTATTTTCCACTCTGCTCAGTCACCTTTTCTTTACTAGAATGATTCTGCTCCTCCAAAGAGGAAGAAAAATTCCTCAGCTGACACCAAAACATAGTTGTGGTATCTACTTGTCATTTTAGAGTTGTAATTAAAAAAAAATATCTTTAAGTTCATGGTTTTAGAATTGCAAACAGGTTATGAAATGTGCTTTGCTCTCTGCTAAGATAATTCATGTCAGATTCAACACTGAAAAGAACACGTTAAAAAAGGAGAGCTCTCTGATTTATTCTTGTGTTTGCAGCCTGTAGAGGAGCAATATTAGTCCCCAGACTAYGTCCCTTGCTTTCTAGAACAGCTGTACTCATGAACAAAAAACCAGAGGAACTAGTTAGAATTTCTTCCCCAGATAAAAAAACAAACTAGAGAAAAATCATTTACATTTCTGCCTTTTTTTTTCACCTTTTGTTTGAAAAATGGAAAAAAGTTATGAACCTCTAGTTTCGTCACTGGTATTTTTCTATGGTGAACAAGTGGAGCTTTCTGTGAGTGCTCATTGAATGAAAAATGGGGAAAAAATTGTCGTCAGTCATCTGAAAATTTATTGCCAGCTATTTAGCAACTTTTGCCATGGCACATGCATCCTCTTTGATTTAGAARCTCCCTCCTGACAGAATGGTAGCTTAGCATCTCTTTCATTATTCTGCATCCTCCYAGCTACTGTACACCATATTTTACATCGCTTAGGTTCACCAGATTTCCATGCACCACTACCYCGAGTCAATGCAGAAGGATTCTTGGGGCTGGTCTTAGGACAGTGGCATTTGGGGGAATCTCAGTTATGCAGGGCATTCACAAATGTATGTAGTGCCACTCACTGCCTGCCACAAAGGGCCTATTTTTTAAACTGTCAAAGAAACACTTGTGGCATTGCGGAAACCAGAGAAAAGCTGTCAATTCTATTATTAAATTGACATTCCACACATGCTACTTTGAGATGATAGTCCATAATAAAGTTGCCCTATTTCTTTGCCCTCTATTCATGTCACTACCTAAAGTTTTCTCTTGCATCTTCCTCAGACACTGAGTGATAGAGCATCAGACATGTAAGCTCAACAAGAGGTCGTCATTGTGGAGCAGTGACAGATGTTTACAACACCTGAAAAACAAGAGGGGACRAAGGTCCTAAAGCACCCTTGGTACTCCAGGCTATTACAATGCACGGAGCGAGGACAGTGACATCTCCCAGGGTATTGTCAATCAAGGAGTACCGAAACAAAGAGAGACAACAGGGACCATTGTAATCCCATCGGAGGGGAGAGGRGGGAAAAAAAAAAAGCATAACAAGGCTTTGTCCTGGTCTTCAGAACACAGACCCATCTGTGTGTTTCTCTAGCTGCTGCAAGCTAATAGGATAACACGAGTTGATCTGAGCCTAATGGGAATTGATACAAATTGGATGCTAATTCCATTGTGTCCAGTTCTCCAGTGAGGCCATGTGTGCCAAGAGGCCTCCCCAAAGAGAAAGGAGCTCCCACTTTCCATGCTTGTTTGTTTTTAGACWTGTCTAAAAAGATATAGGTTGCAGGAGCCTGGGTTTCCCAGGTAAGCTGTCCCACCATGCTTCCTGCTGGGAAGTTTCTGTGAAAATGAGAAGACAACAGTCTCTCTCACCCTCAGGGGTGTCTGATTTAGTAAGGGGCTGTGATTGACAGCTGTTAAGAGGAATGACAAGATATTTTACATCTGTTTGGTGTCCTGACTGTCACCCATTCCTTCCCACACTGGCTATTGTCATTCTTCCTATATCCAGGAATCCTACTGCTGCCAATGCAAATGTCAGACCACTGTGGAGCTATAGAGCCACACAGCATACATTACACAAGAAATGAGAAGTGGATCAGGGTCATTGCATAGGGAATGCAGTGAGTCCAAAGCATGTTCGTTATCCCAGACCTAACATTTTGGACCAAAAATTGGACCACCAGCTACTCAGTTGTGTATATCAAATCAGAGAATAAATCGAACACACATGGAGCTTTCTCTGTGCTTTTTTCATGATTTTCCTCACAATTTTTTTATTATTTACTCTGCAGCAAACCTTAAGCCTTCCTCCAGTGATGATGAATGAAAAATGCAGCACATCCATAGTGCTTATTATGCATGGAAAACTCATATTTCTCCATTCCTATAGCATTCATAGGGACTTTGGATTTCCATGGAGTTTTTTATTCACATCAAATTTGCTCACTGTTAAGCAGTACTTTTTGTACCCTGACAGAAACAGCGTATAAAGTAAGGTATAAAAAAACCCATACACTCATTTTGGAGGAATCAGATAATTTTGTCATGACTAGAAATACCAGTTACAACAGACAAAACTGAAGTACATCCTGCAAGGATATTTTGTCCAATTAATGAGGACAATGGTTTTTGCTCTAAATCTGGCCCAACAAATGCAAATAAAGAAAAGGAATAAAGCTCACAATGCAAAACCACAAATGACCTGCCCAATGTAGGTTATCCAAGCTAGAAAAGATGCGTAACTGATTAAAATAAACAACAATTATATGAACCCATTCCACCTTCACTGCTATTCAACCCACTCCAAGTCGAAATACTGCGTAAATTATGAGCTCTGCAGCATGTCTGGAATGTTAACAAACCTGAGCCCTGGAGCAGTGGTGGCAAGTGAACTACAGAGTGAAGGATCCTTCACAGGATTTCATTCAGCTKCAAAAGTATCGTCAGCCTTCAGCTAAAAAACCTCTCAAGCTATTTTAAGCAAACCTAAATTCAGCCCACCAGTTTTTCCCCAGGAAGGGCAAACTACGGAGCACCTGTGTGCTACATCCTTGGTGCAGAACCCTAAAGCACGAGGAATGCAAGGACTTCCGAATTGTCCTTGCATCACAGGCATCATCAGATCTCCAGCTAGAAATGGTCTGGATAGCACCTCCAAGGTCTTACTGGTGGCCCTTTCAACCCAAGCAGTCATGTCAAAATTGTTTATTTCAGGAGCTAACGACTGATTCGCTCGGAACAAGACCACTGGGATTCTGCATCCATGTTTGTCTACTATGGAAGACTAACATGGGCTAATCAAATGAGATATAACCTCATTTCCAAAAGGGTGTACCTGGCAATGAAAAGGGATGTGACAGTCTTTTGAGCATAGCTAAAATACAACACCTTCAAAAGAGAAACTCAATTCAGGTGAGGAACCCTGTGGATCAGATGTTATGTATCCACCAGTCAGCAGACAAAGGGACTTTTCTACTCATCTCTATCTCTTTCATTCTTTCTGAGTGATGTTCTTCATGAAGTAGAGAAAGATACAGAAATTTCTACTCTTTCTTCTTCCTATGGCTTGTAGTACTTGTTCTCCCATGTTTTCTCTCTTACCCTGTGCCACTGGGACAGATGGTGGAAACAAAGCCCTTGAGCACAGGTGCAATGGACGCTCAACAGGTCACTTGGCCCACACGTCATTGATTGAACTGCTACAGAAGACCCATTTCTTGTAAGTTACTAAAAAACCTATGATCCAAGCTTTAATTGCTGGTTGGAACTCCATTCAATGATTAAATCTGAAATAATCAAAAAATTGATACCAAAAGTTCAGTGTAACTTCTACCTGACCTGCAGCCTAGTCAGATCTCAGCATGAACARTGCTGTACAGCCTAACAATCCTAATATGCTCTCATTGCTGCACCTACTAAATAAACTGAAGGAGAAGATGAGTTCTTCTGAATATACTCATAATGATAGGGAGAGAAGGCAGGTTCTGCATTTTTCTCTCTAATCCCYGAGGTCCACGGAGAAAACTTTGGCTCTGGATTTATTTCTCCAGCAGGGAGCTTTATTTTTCCCTTAGAACATCGCTGTTGGTATAACAGAAGAACAGGAGGCTGGCAAAATGGCATGAAACAAATAGCCCAGACCTTTTCCAAGCTGTTCCTGCTCCCACTACATAACTAGAGTTTAATAAAATGTGCTACCAAGACGCAAACATCTTGCACGCATTCAAGCATTTTCTTTATTAACTTAAGTGATAAACCTGCCCATTCAATGCACATGTTCAAATACAAGCAATCTTGACCATCTGAGCCAAAATCTAATATAAAAAGACAAAGTGATTTTCAGACAAGGATGATAACATTCAACATACTCTTTCCCCAGTTCAAAAATAAGAATACGGAGCAAGATTCCTACAATCTGCTGGCTCACAAGAGAGAAGAAACTATTGTGTGGATTTGAACTCTAGTGTGTTGCCTTTAAGCATTTGGTGGTACTCACTACTGCTTAAGAAGATATTTAGAATTCCAACATGAAAGGTCTGTTTCATATTTTAAGCCCAATAAATCTCGATCACAGCTCTCAATTGAGACAGCAGTCTGGCAAAACTACATGGACAGCAGACACTTTACTGTGGCTCTTTCTCCCCACTCAGCCTCTCCCTCCCCCACCTCCCTCAAATTGAAGTTTATTGTTGCCAGAAAAAACAAGAAACAGCATATCTGAAATTTAATCTTCCTTAAATTTGCAGAGCAAGCCTACAGAGAAGATTAACCATATAAGCAGGGCATACTTTCTTATTCCTCTTGGGATATGCGTCATGCTTTCCCCCCACACAGTGTTTTCTGTTGTTATTGATCATCGAGTTTCACCCTTCAGGCAGGCCAACCTTAGCAAAGTTAGCACTCTTTTGTGGGGTGGGGTTTTTTTCCTCTTTTTCAATACACCTTTGCTGTGAAAATAAAACTCGTTTGATGCAGCTGCTGCTGGGGAGATATTGTTGAGGGATGAAAACACTGGGAGCAAACAACAACTTATTAGATGCCTAATTAAAACACACTAACTACAGTGCAATCACCAAGGGTGTTAAGAAGCACACCTTTTCAGTATACTCCAGAAATTTATCCAACTACAGCTTTCAACTGGCCCAAGAAGCAGACAACCGTTCTGTCCCTCTCCTTGCCCACCAATGCTCATCTGACAAAGATACTGCTATAGATACCTGAAGGACAGCTGGGTTATACAGTGGTTTTGACTGGTATTAATCTTTTTTGAGATCAAAGCCTGCTCAGGCACCATCTGGAGCCTGATGAAGCTTGGGAAAACCCTCAGGTAGCCTCAGAGGGCTTGGGGGAATCGGTGGATCTAGGGGGTTGGTTCAATGTCATAAATGGAGCACTTGATGCTCTTCCTGGTGATTATCAGTTATGACTTAAGCAGAGAGGGTGTGAGAACACCCTGTGAGGTTTTGGGGTTCCCTTGTTCTCACTGGAGGAGCGTTCCTCAGGAGAGCTACCAGTGCAAGTACAATCAAAATGTGACAGCAGATTTTGCCAGCAGATTGATGAAGGTGTTTCATTTCTAACAAAAGAAAGTTAGCATTTAGTTAGGAAGGAAAAATATAAAGACTGAGATGTATAAAATGTAAGTGCAGATTAGTTTGCTTGCAGAGGAAGTTTGGAGCACAGATGAAGCCAGGCTGAATACTTGGTGTTGTCACTGTTCATAGATTCACTGCTGCTCAAGTGAGAAAGCACAGCAGTGAACAACTCATCACAGGCTAACAGAGGACACAGGTTTACATCACCTACTTCCTAAATCAACCCTTTAACTTTCCTCTGACTGAGACCGTTTCTCTATGCAAGTCCTGGTTTCAATACCCTCAGCAATGAATTATCTATCAGAGATAAGTTATTACTACGAGGGCCTAAACTGAAAGCAGTAACATCTTGTGTAAGCATGTGTAGGGCCAAACAATTTTAATTTTGGCAGAAAATAAATGGCACACTAACTACCACTTTAATTTTTGGCTCTGCTTTACCGTACTCATGTGGCATATGTGAGAACATGTGTGAGCCCAAAAGAACAGGAAGAAAAGAAAACCTAAATCCAAGTAAGTTTGATCCAGTTTGTGCTTCAAACTTCCTGCAGATCTGGGTGCAGAACTTCAGTTTCACTTGCATGACTGATTTAACAGTATGTGAGGAAAAACTCATGCTATCCATGATTTTGGCGATTTTATAAGACGAGCTATTTGTGCTTAGAGAATAATCACAGGGGCCACTTAGAAAGGCTGTTCTGAATGTTAAGGGAAGGCCCCTATTCTGGAAAAGGGCCCATTCATAGCAGCTCTTTAGTTCGTGCTTATTTCACACCAAAGCCAACGTGCTGAAGTGCAGGTCCCATAGCAAAGGAGATTTGAGCACGAGGCTTCACCCAGATATTATACCTGGGGCATTAATACAGCCACAGAAGCGGGAATGCTCAGAAGTATTTTGAAGAGGAACTAGGTGATACCAAGATCTTGGCCCCTACACAGCTCCATCTGGACCTTTCCAGTGTCCTGAAGGCCTTATAGAGAAATTTCAGCTCACCATCTGAAGGTTAATTTGGTAACACATGAGGAAGTTACACACAGGAGTAATTCTGTATGCAGAGCGTGAGGAAGTGGTCTGCTTTCCACCTGGCCTGATTCCTCATGTTCTTCAAGTATCYTGGGAAGAGGGACTTGGGAGGAGGTGCAGAGAGGATTAATTACATACCAACCTGGTAAAAACCCAAACCAGATTATGCTGATCATCTTTCTTCCAGCTGATTACTGGAAAGAACCCTTCCAGCTTGTTTTGGGCTCTGGGTTTTGGTTCTGATTTGTTTTTACTTGAATATGTTGTCCTCAACGTTTTAGTACCACATGCAAGAACTTCCAGCCCTTTCGTTTTATGGCAAATATCACTACAGGCCAAGAGAAGTGCAATATCTCCTGAATTCACTGTCTCTACTCCATCCCTGTCACTACTTGATGCAATTTCATATTAAAAACAGCGCAAGGCCACATTTCATGCAGAATCTTTCTTCTTCCAAGAGAATTATTTTAATCAGATAATGTTAGTGGGATTTTCCTTTTCTCTTAAAGGCAGAAGAGAATGAAGGAAGAATATGGAAATCATAGTTTTTTACACAAATAGTTTTCATGACAGGATGTGGTTTGCAAAACAACTTTTCTTTTAAACCATCTATTAAAAAGAAGAGGGCACTCCTCTTAGCAGGATTAAAGAACTCCAGAGATCTCTGATTTCTGATCAGCAGCATTCAGAAGTCACTCAAATGACATTCTTTATAAAGCTGTTACTGTATCGCAGGCCAGATTAAAGTGAATTTTCTAAGTCCTAGTTCTCCTTAGATCTAAATCTGTCTTTAGATGACCTTCCTGATTTAATCCAGATCATGAGCATGCTCAACATCCTTTTCTACACATTTGGTAGAAGCCAGTGAAATGGAATGCAGTATCAGAGTTGCCAATATTTGTAATTTGCCTGGGAGGTGTTCCTATAGATGATAAGCACAGGTCTCCCTTTTATTTGTTATGCTTTTATGAAAGGCTCATCTAACTTACTGATATCCTGAATAGGTGTTCCATTATAAAGGACATGGTGGTTTTGCTATTGTAATATTGTGATTTTTTTTCTGAGAAAGGTTTTAAGTTTTTGAACTTGAAACTACTRAGAGAGAAAAAAAAGGAGAAAACTCAAAGAATTAAAAATAAAGAGAAACAGCTCTTTCTCCGGGATATTTTTCTCTTTTTTTTTACAAGAACCATTCTATATTTATATGCTATTGGTCAAAATACAGTCTTCATTTCCATACCCCACCTCACTTAAAATTTAAGTTCCTTATCCTCTAGATCTGAGGCTATATAGAGTAAAGTAAGCAAGACCCTGAGAAATACAATATTCAGATATGACAAAAYGTACTATTATGCTACAGTTCTGTTTCCACTGAGAGTTTTGCTAGGCTTACTTCCAGTATCTAGACCTTGCAGGCTGAAAGTTCCTCAGAAAAAAAATGTTTCTTTGTATCCCTTAATTCAGCTTTCACATTTATGACTCTGTGGCAATGAAGTGGGGATTTCAAAAGGTGTAGAAGAAACAGGGCTTAAAAAAAGGCATGGATCAAATAAAAGCAGAATTCTGCATGAGATGCCCTTAAAGTTCTGTCTTTTAGAAATACACTGTTTACAGATTAGTTACTGGTATTATTATTTTTTTCCACAACCTGACATTATAGAATTAAGCTTTCCCAAATGAGGACCAAGGATGATCCACAAGATCCACAAGATCCATAGATCCACAAGAAGGTGCTAAAAAGTTTTGTACCAAGTACAACCCAAATTAGAGATGGGCACGGCAACAAAGAGAAGGAGAGGGCTTGGCAGAGCAGTTTAATGCTTAATGCTCACTAATGCATTCAATTGTATGATGATAACTATTTTCCCCAGACTGCACACCATTTTCTATCATTATAATAACTGGGTGTCTTTGTGTTGGACTAAGGGAACGCCTCTATTTAAGCTTCTGTTTAAATGATGGTTGGAAGTGCAATTCTCAGCCAGCAGACCATAGCACTAAAGCTAATGTTTTCTGAGCACTGAATTTGAACTCTGTTAGGAACTATTTGGGCAAGAGTTTTTAACACATGGTTTAGCCTGGGTAATTTTCAGAAAAGCAGTCCATGACCTTGTTGACTATGAAAGGCAGAGCAAAATTTCCTTATGAAAACCAGTTCTGCAACCAGAGGACTGCAGCACCCAATTGATTTTGAGTGCCCAGGATCCCCTGGGTATGGCTTATAGAAAAAGATTGATGGTTTCCATGTGGGAAACACAAGAAAAGAGATATTCCTAATATAATTTCCCATATTGTGCTCAGATCAGATATGAAGTACATCCGTGATAGACAGATGACCAAATATAAGAATGGATGTCTCAACCCACAATGATATATATAATATTTCCACTTGCATCCAATGCTGACGTAAATTGAAATAAGGGTATAGCTTCAATCCATTGTTCATGAGGAAGAATAAGGYGCACATTGTACAAGAGAAAAACAAGTGTATTACTGATGGCAGGAGTTCTCTGACCCAACCTTCAGATTTGAACATCCAGCCTACCTTGACACTACAAACACGCTTGGAGCAGGCAGCAGCTGTGTCTRAATAACTGCAATTTGCTACAACACTGGAAGACAGAAAATATGAAAAGCTCTTCAGAAAACATCCCTAGTACTATGTCATTAAAATTGTTTATCAGTTAGTGAGTCAAGAAATTAGAGCACTAAAAAGATGGCTGTGGTGGAGGACCAGAGAACCCAAGTCTATTACTGAAACCCAGGAAGGAACCAGAAAACATACATTCTCCTTTAAGCGTGTGACCTTGTTTTCTCTCTCTCTCTCTCCTTTCTACCTGCAATTTACTTCCTAGCTGAAGAATCATCTTCTTTCTCAGCAGATCTATAACCTTTTCCCGGTGTCTGCCCTCTTTCTTTGCCTCCTTACATACCTGTTTCTTCTTTTTTGTCTTCAGCTTGTATCTGCTACTGGCTGTGCAACACACCAAAGGCTGAGTTCTCTTGGTAAGTTTGGTCCAATGTGAGTTCCTTCACTAGGAATGCTCATGGCAGAGCCAGGATGTCCTGTGTTAACTTTCTGTACTCAGTGCAATAATGCAGGTAGTCACACTTTTTCCACCAAAGCACTTTTCTGCAAAARAAGGGAAAGGTCTCTCCTGAAATGGATCCTTTTGGATCCTTTTGTTCTGGTTTTTCTCTTTTGTACATAGGTAAAGGAGCCCAAAATATTTCAGCTGTGTTTCTAAAAGACAAGATTTTATGGAGATATTCAAAATAATTGAAAAACAAAGCTGGACTTCTGAGTGCTCAGCTATTCTAGTTGAGCCTTTCTGCTGATATTCACAAACAAAGGTTTTCTTAAGTTTTTCTGTTGCATTTTCTCTCCATTTTTTTCAGTCAATCCCAGTTCTAACAGCTATGCCTTTGGGCTGAAGAATCAGGGTACCTTCTGGAGACACTGAGCCCGAAAAGGCCTAATTGTCTTAGAGGCTGGTCAAAGATCTTTGCTTTCCCATAGATCCCTCCTTGCCTCAGCTTTCTGCTCCTCCAAAGCCAGCACTTAGTAGTTCTGCTTCACAGCAAGCATGCAGACGGCGTATCAAAAGAGGCTTTCAGCGGCCTGCTCTTAAACTTGGTTTCCACATAGATGGGAAGAAGACATACAGCTCTTTATTTCACACCACGGAGGGACTTGGGGCGCATTGTCTTGGAGAACCACTTCAAGTACTGAGAGTTGTTGAAATTATCCGAGGCTTTCTAGTGGCCAAAATATTCCCTCCCATATGCTGAGCGTCCACTTTGAAAACCTTGCTCATTCTTTCCTGCATCTGGCATAGATTTCCAGGGGGGTGGGGTGGGCTCTGCGGTCGGCATGAGACGAGCCCGACTTCGCAGCTGCTGTTTCCTTCCTCTGACAACGCAAAAAATATCTTCAAGGAGGGAATCCCATTTAACATGCAAGTGGTGATACCAAAGATGCCTCAGCTTCTCATCCTCCCTGTGACAGCGTCCTGAAGCAAACAGTGCAGCTAATGTTAACCCATAGGCTGCCCTCCTCCAGTCTTCAGCCCTTTCCTTAACTTCTGTTGTGACTGAGCTCAACGTAAACACCATAAATTTAAAATATCCTTTAGTGATTTATAGTGAACAATTTTCTTTGGTGAGTTTCATCCTCTTTTGGGTTTTTTTTTTTTTTCCAGTCAGCTTTGATTTTTACACATCAATTTGCATTCGGTTGATACATGCCAAGTAGAATTCCAGTCACAGACTATTTTTCCCTACTTTTAATAGTATTTCTGCATCCTGGCAAAACTGTCTACATAGCATGTTTGCAATAAGGTAAAGAAGGGTACTGCTCATACATATAATGGAAACACTGAGTGTTACGATCTAAACAGAAGGGACAGAGGCACCACAGATGTTAAAGTTTAATCAGAGTCCCATAGTGAGCTTATGTAGCTAAAGCTTAAACCCAGCATGAGAACACTTAGGTGTAGCAGACCTCAGCCTTCTTATGTTCTGTATGGAAAGGGACTTGCTTATGCAATTAGAATATAAACAAAATGCAGGTTGCATTTAGCTGCAGGTGGGCAAGCATTTTTAGGAACATCAACCACAGCCATATTGTGCCCAAAGAGGGATTTTTTTTTTCCTATACCTTGCCCTAGCTCTTTATTGGGTGATAACATGTCACCACTCTTCAGCACATGTCTGGAAACCACAGGTGTGAGGTCTCTCTCTGCAGGCAGAGATGCAGCCATGGATCAGTAACATGGTTTACCAGGACCCTCTGTGTATCAGAGTTGGAAGAAACCCACAAGGATCATCAAGTCCAGCTCATAAGTGAATGGCCCATACAGGGACTGAATTCCCAATCTTGGTGTCATTAACAGCAYRCTCTAACCAGCTAAGCCCATCTCAGGGTCACATAATCACATCCCAGAGCAGGGTARAGACAACTCATTTTTGATCCTCCTAAAAATTTGACTGAKGTGTTGCTGAGCTTAGCTAGAATRTGCTAATAAGATGACAAAGAAGAGAAAATTAAGTTACATACATGGGCTAGGACATGGCAGTGCAGTTTCTCCAGTCCACGCAGAGTGTGGATACCCTGAGCTTAATGGAGAAAATTGATGGAAAGGGTCAGGTTTAGCTGGGGGCTGTGGACTGTCAAGATTAGTCCCACGGCCAAGACTCTTCTCTGGGCATGTCAACACAGCCACAAAGCAGCAGSTGATCTGGGTGCTTCAGGAAGGGGCTTGGGCCATGCTCAGGGAGAAGCAGAGAGCTCTGGGGCTAAGGGTAAGTAGGGGCTGCAGAGCAGTGTCCTTGGCTCCTACTGGGCCCACGTCCTTCCCTGCCCCTTCCTCTGCACTGCCCTGGGCAGCAGGGCAAGCACCAGCCACAGGCAGGTCTGACATCTGTCCCAGGACACAGCAGGGAGCAGCAGAGCTTTTCCATCCTCATGCTCCCACAGCCCAGCTGGGCCCAGCTGGCCCTGCACACTCACAGGGCTGGGAAAACAGATGAATTACAGTCACTTAGACTACCTGAATTAAGCACTGAGGGTCTAAGTGCTTTAGAGGAGTTTTGCCTTAAGAACGGTTTTCTCTGCCTGTTATTTCTCAGCAAGAACATTTTTGATCCAACTGCTAGTCCAACTTATTTAACACGGGGCTATAATTTTCAGTGCCTTTCTACCAGTGCTTGTTATCTACTTAGCTAGGAATGCCTGTTCATCTTTCTCAAACAACGTAAAAACTATACAAGCAAGTGGATTTTAGTCCAAATCCAAAAAGCTGGTACAAAAGATGCATGAATCTTACGCTGTTCCTATGCACTGAGCAGTCAACCTTCATTACATCTATTGTTTTTCTGTTCTTTCCATTTAAATTTTAGCCAGGAGAAGTGTTACCATGGTTGACCAATTTTTAAGTGAGGAGTGACCATCTCCAGGAAAAAAAAAGACTTAAAAAAAAAAATCTTAATATAGCAATGATCAAAGGCATTCAGTGCAAGGAATTATTATCTGCCTGTGAATTGCTCAGCCTGGAGGGATCTCAATGAGTCCTGGGCGACTGAAGATAAATGTATTAATATCTCTGTTTGCCTCTACTGGAAAGATTATCTGTGGATAATTTCTGCAAAGTTTTTCCCTTCTTGGCCCTTCCCAAGTTGTTTGTTCTTAGTTGTATGGAATCTACCTCCTGCTATGGTGAACCTGGAGCAATCTGATTTAACATCTGCTAATTAATGTGTGCCGTTTCCTTATACCTAAACAAAATTAGGATGCTATATCTCCCGTATTCTCACTGATAGCGTGGTCAGCCCTCGTCCAATAGCAGAGTTTAACTCATAACACCACAGAACTGAAGCAAAAATGAATCTTCACAGAGGGAAATAAATGCATTAAAAGGAAGATTAAGGATGACTGAGGTTTTGTGGCTTTGGTTTGTTGTTTTTTTCGGTTGGTGACTACTTTATTTAGTTGGGGTTTTTCTAAGATATTCAGGTATTGAAATCAAAAGTGAAAAACATATTCCTCCCTTTTATGTTCTTCCTCATAACAAAAGTCAGACCATTTCAAGGGGGAGAAGAAGTAGTAAACAAAGAATATTTCTTGCTGATGGGTCAGCCACAGTTTTATGTAGGCTGAAAAGTAGATTGTAATCCTGTGAAACAGCAGCATACTTTTGTTCCTCCCTCCCTGCCCCCATCCTGAAAACACACATGGCTTGACAAAATGCCACTAGAACGTGCTTGAAAACAGTGATCTCATTGTGAAGGCTGAAAACTTAGGGCTCAGTATAGTTGGATGATTGAGAAGCACAACATGCTCAACAGATGTAAAAAYTGTATAATTCATGACTTTCTCAAGTGGGGAATGAGCTTCCACAGCCAGTTACTAAACCGCTGCAAGAGGTGTAAAATATCCAGTGATTTCCTACGCGAGTGCACCAACTATTTCAGATATGCACATACTACTTGTGAGTTTTGGCCAGTGGTCACTGGGGTTATGTCTCTCTGCTCTGTTCCGTGCTTGTTTTGGGGTGTTTTAACAAGAGAGGAGACACTCAACATTTTATCCTTCATTTTCTCATTAAATGGCAGGAAGGTGGGGGGAAGGGAGCAAGCAAACAAACTCCAAGCAACTTAAGTCCAGAGAAAACTTAAAAGGAGATTACAAACCTCTGACTTCCCACTTGTCTTAGTGAGCTGGCAGGAAAGCCAGTTTAATCCAACTGGGTTTGTTGTTCCCTTGGGTCTGCAATCCTGCATAGACCTCCCTGGCAGGCTCTGCAGTTTTGGAAAGCTAAACTGAGGCTCGCACGATCCCTTTTCATTTTTTTTTTCCGGAGTTTCCAGCCCTTGCTTTCTTCTAAACCTCAGAACCCAAAGCAATTCATTTCTGAAACTTTTCTTGAAATTTCCATATTTTCTTCCTTTAAGCAGCTCTCTCTGCTTCTGCACATAGTTTCTACAGGGCCTCACAGGGGAAGGCTGCTGAAATTTCTTGCTTCCAGATCCAGCAGGCAGCTGGAAGACATTTTACCTTTCCATACTACAGGTTAGAACCGTGTCAAGGCTGCTCTAAATTGTGCCCAAAGGACTTCTTTCTCACTAAGGACTGTCATTCCCATCCTGGCTGCACCTTCTCCAGCTCCAGACATATTCCTCAAAATGGGAACAGCTATCCCCACCTTTGTAAGACTACGTTGTTTCAATGCTCTTAATAGAATCATGTGCCAGAAAAATAAATAAAATAAAATTAGTGCATGGGTACAATCCTGGGTACCASATTGCCAGCATCTGGTCAGAAAATAGGGAATTAGCCTGGGAAACAGAGAAAAAAAAAAAATCAACCTTGGCCCATCAGCTGTGCCCCAATATATATAAGTTTTGAAAGAGGATCTCTTCACAAGAACGTGAATGAGACAGAATTATGGCATATCCACCACCTCCCAGAGTTTTGAAGAAGTCTTCCCAAATAAACATGCCTCTTTAATTTAGACTAAAAAGAGCCTTCTAGGCAGCTCCCCAGCCTTCACAGCTGTTGGCAGGTAGAAGAGGATGGAGCATGAGATAAGAGCAGAAGAGTGAATGTTCCTTTTGGGAATATGCAGCCTCTAAAGGCAGAGGTTGATTTAGAGATTTCATTTGGCACCTGTCAGAGGTTATTGGGATTCTCATAATGTCTGTCCCCAGCATTAGTTTATCACTGCTGCTATGCAGCAGCAATTTGGGACAGTATTTTCATGCAAAACCTCACTTAAAAAGACTTGCAGCTTCCCCTCCCTCTTTACTGTTTCAGGTAAAGATTTCTCACACTCTCAGAATGCCCAAAGTGCATTATTATTTCTGGCCACGTCTGAAGCCATCCACATGTAAAAAAACATAGGTAGTCCA
The DNA here is from genome assembly GCA_003713295.1 of Parotia lawesii. Taxonomy (NCBI): domain Eukaryota; kingdom Metazoa; phylum Chordata; class Aves; order Passeriformes; family Paradisaeidae; genus Parotia; species Parotia lawesii. The sequence continues at coordinate 6,463,353 of RAHM01000011.1, forward strand.
GCTGTTACATATGGTTAAATTCTTTATTGAGATGGAATAAATAATCTCCCCTTCTCTCCTCTCTCTCTTTTTCTAAAGCTTCAGATTTGACAGGTACCTACTGCTGAATGCTAAACTCATGCCTTGTCCCAGCTGAAGAATTTTCATTTCACACAACACAGGAATAGCATGTCAGGTGTAGCGAAATTTAACTATGCAATTAGTTTCCCTTTTTTTACTTGGACCTCATGGAAACAGAGCAAGGTGCATGACTCCAAGGAGGTACTGGGTCACAACAGACAAATGGTCTCACCGGCTGGCAAAGAAAATCTTTCTATCCCTGTCCCAGGAGAGTCAGGAGTTTTCCCCCCTCCTCCAAATCATCTTCCTGCTGCAGTTAAAAACACCTTTGCCTTTCTCATTTTGATCTCCTTCCTCCACCTCAAGAAACAGTCACACACATTCATGCACAGAAGGAGCTACCAAAAAAAAAACTCAGTGAAGATTCTTATCTTTAAGTCAATATTACAGAACTATAAATACAGACAACCTCCCTCCCAACTTTGCAGGCATGAACATGCCACATTGCTATAGGAGATGGTTTGGTGAAGTTGAAGTAGAAGTAGATAAAAAGGCTGCAGAGCCTTGGCTTTCCTGCAGACTTCACAAGTTCAACAGCCTGGTTTTGTCATTTGGAGAAACGCTGGCAAAACCTAAGGACACATTCTGTCCCAAGTTTGCTTTAGTTGTATATTAGACTATTAAAAAAAAAAAAAAGAAAATTTAAAATTTAATTTTTCATTAGATTTTTACCTGAATTCAGCATGTTAATCCATATTCTGCATGTCTAATTCTTGTACTCCGTGACCATAAACACTCATCAGAAAACTGCCAATTTTAACGAAGCTTCTCAACTTTGTCAGACAAATGATCCAATAACCTATATCCTAAAACCTCTRAGCTTAATAAGCACAATTTTATTGTCACAAGTCACACTAAATATTAAGACTGTTTTAGTGGGAATCGTATGAGAAAACCTGTACTATGCACACATCGCTGACCAAAATGATAAAAACTCTTCATGACTTTTCTGGTTCAGAAGGGACAAGAAACCCAGAAAGAAATTACTAAATTACTTTGAAGCACAACTTCACTTAGCAGACAATCAAAGTGTATTTTTGCTGTGCCTTGTTACTGAATAGTGACAACACGTGCACTCGTACGTGGCAAGTCCGCTGAYGAGGAAGTCTTTGTGACACTTTCTATTATTTCAGTGCTTCTACAATTGAGATGGCTTTCACAGTCCACTCCCAGCTTATCCACCTCAAATAGGTTTGCTTGATGTGTAAGACGCACTAGAGAGATGTTTATTTTCATCCTCAGGTTCATTGTGAGAAATGCCCTCATTTATAATTTGGGCAAAACCCAGCTGCTCTGACCTCGGTGGAGTTTGTCTGCTCCGTTGTGGACAATGCCATTGACTTCAGTGGAGCCAAAAGTAATTTGTGATTATTTCATTAAAAGAAAGACACACAAAGTTAGCCCTTTGCTGCACATTGCCAGAATTTGCTTATCATCAGTGTGATCTCTTGACTTTTTCTCAAGAACAGGGCACATCTTTTTAATTAAGTAAAAAAATATCGTGGCCGACGTTACTGTGCATTTTCGTTCTTGTTCCCCCCGCTTCAGAAGAGTCGCAGTTAAAAATAAGAAGATAGATCAGCCATCTCCATGGAAACCAGGAGGAAAAGCCAGGGCTGAAGGACATATTTCTCGTGGAGTGAATCAAGTATCTCACGCTGGTGTTGGTGCTTCCCACTGAGGCTGTTGCATTTTCTGGCTGTGTTACCTGAGCACTGGCTCTCCCCTGTGACAATAGCAAGAGTTAAACCTGCCAGTACAGATGCTTCAAGCCACATCTGGAGGATTCTCTTCTCTCCTGAACAGGCAGGAAGCCAAGGYTGACACAGGAAGGAATTCTAGGTGACGAAGTCATATTCTGAACATGTGATTTGACAGTTCTGCTGTGGTCTGAAATTTAGCAGCCTGTGAAATTATCTTGGACTTACTGCTACAGTCCAAACAGGCAGGACTACCAATATTATCGGGTTCCCTGCTGCAGAGAGGACAATGGTAGGGGTGATGTTCCCACTCAGGGTCACTCATCCCCTCCTCAGCCATCTCAGATCCACACCAAAATCCATTAACTTTTGAGGAATCCTGTTAAACAACTTTACCTGCTGAAACACTTGGTAAGAAAAAAACTGTGGGGAAACAAGGTAAATCATAAAGCTGCTAGAAGAGATTTGTCTTCTTGCTGGTTACTTATGTTTGGGGATCTGGCGCAATCTGAAAGGCTTTGTCATTATTTGTATTTTTCCTGTATTTATAATCATCTGTATAAGCATCTGGTGTTTGAGGACAGGCACTTTAAAAGCAAAACTAAACATTGGCTCAGACCCTATTCCCAAATATTCTAAATAACAAAGTCCTTCTGAAAGCGTGTTGTGACCTTGCTTGGCATGGCTGCAGCACGATTACCCTCCATTCTCTCACAAGGAGAGGTGAAAGTTGGATACTTCAGTCAAAATAAGCAGCCTGGCTTGCTTAAAGACCTACTGAAAGTAAAGACTACTTAAAGACTTACTAAAGTAAACCCAAAATAATGAACTAACTTTGATTGTTAAATAAACATCTTTGAGATTGTTGTTTTAACACATCTGGTAACATGAAATGACCTATTCCGAGTCGGTCAAGCATCCATGTATACGAGTCCCAGATCCTCATAAGCACAAAAGAAGCCACTCCACATTCTTATTTTCCTACTTGTCTTCTGATTGGAATGATTTTAACCAAAAAAACTTCACTGAATCTACAGCACTTTTTAAAGTAGGTGATTGAAGAGGCGATAAGCATGAAGGAGAAATGAAAAGTAAATCCCTGTAGATTATGGATGAGACAATAATTGCTGGGGTCTGCAAAATACTTCCATTGTATGGGCAAACCAACAATAAATCAATAATCTTTATTCCTAGAACCATKCAAAGTCACAGCATCCATTCACTGCACTGCCCTGCTGGGGAATTCCACTGCTGGTGTCCAGGTCTGGCAAGCAGAAAAGAACTGCTTTAAGGGAACTCCTGCACTCAGGGGAACTCTTGTCTACTGAAAAAGTCATCCAAGAGCATCACTGCATCATGTTGGCCTACTGGATGAAGAAAAAAGTAAAAACTCTCAAACCCCCTAACCCGAATTTCCTAAAGTGCTGAAATTGACTGAACATATATTAATAATTCTTCTGAACTGAGAGCAACTTAGATATATGACTGTTTAAAGTTTGTCTTAAAATATTCTAGAGGTTAAATTTGTTGAAAGAAAGACGAAGAATTGTGTGTGTAAAGTTTGGGTGAATACAAACTACAGAGTTCTCGTTTGTCAAGAAACAACATATCAAATTATGGCAAATCAGATTATTGTGAGAAGGTCTTTGTATACAGTAAGACTACATATTACACTATTGGTCTCACTCTAAGCTTCCTGTATGTGCAATTTAGGGGCATTATAGAGCTATGAATTCCTCATATATCTTTAGTTGTCCACAACTTTTGGCTTCTGTAACTCTCAGCAATCAAAACTAATCCTGAAGTCAGCAAACCAGTTGGTGATATATCAATGTGATTAAAAAATGCTTTTGGGGATAATATCTTTTTAAAATATGTATCGACACATACCTACACACACATGTATACCCATCCCACATGAATCCTAAACATGCATTCATTGATTAAAAAACTCCAAATATCAACTTCTCCATTTCTTTTATATATATATATATATATATTTATATATTTCATAAACAAAGACTATTTAACTTTCAGTCTGCTGTAAATCTTGAGGTTACTTTTACAGAATATTAAAGCCATAATAAATTCTTTACTTCATAATACCATAAAGTAAGCCTTTCTTCCCTGAAAAACCCTAAATTTCATGTGACCTTGTAAATCCTATATTAATTTGTTCGATTTGTGGCCTGGAATAATACGAATGGTTTCCAGAAAAACCCATTCTTCCGTTGAATTAGTGTAATGAGCTTTACTAGCCTCAGAACTCATTATGTTCCTTTTTAGTGAATGCTATTTCTATGCAGCTAAGGAAGAACCTGTTACCAAAATGCAAGTGTACGCTGTATCCTGAAGACTTCCAGACACTCTTTCCAATATTAATAAATATTCCCCCAAAATTATTTAACTTAGTTATCCTAGCTCATTGAAAAAAAAAAAAAAAAAAAAGGAAGAATCATTGCAAAAGTCTTTTCCACTTATGCAGTGGAGCTGATACACAGAAAAATTCTTCAATTCTTTCAGACAGATGTCTGGTTTGCCAAAAAGCGTCAAACTTTAGATCTAGACAAAGCAGCTTTTGGTCCATGGGGTGTGTCAATAATACCAGTGTGGTCTCTGCTTACGGCCCAGGGAAAGACTGGTAATTTGTTCAAGATGGCACTATCAGTCCCCTGAACCGTCGTTCTGCCTGGGTGGTGACAGTGAATCAGGGGAGAAAAGGGAAGTAATTCTTTGATGAAACTACCAAGGACTGGCTGCTAGTAAAATGAGGTGGTTCTATGAAGCAAGGCTTGTGAGTTGTACCAGGTGCTTCAGTCTCAAAATCTCAACACTTACAAGAGAACCATTATCATTGAAATATGAATATTTYGCCGTATATTATTAATATTTCACACATCCCCGAATAACAAGAAATGCCACTCAAGGATATCAACCAGAAAACAGCAACCAGGAGCCAACCCAGTAAAGGCAGAACCACCTCCTGCCTTTTGCTTCCTGCTCTGCAGCTACAATTTTCAGAATTCCCATCAAATTAGTCTTAAAAAAAGCAGCTGGTCCTCTGTGATCCCAGGGAAAGCTAATGACTTTGATTGATAAACATGCTTTTCATTTAAAGGAAAGCAAGTATTTTCTTCACATTTCCAGGACASAGGGAATGCCAAAAGCCAAATCTCTTATATAAATTACCGTGAATACACAGCTAGGCCTTTTTCTATTGAATTTCCTCATCCTGAGTAGTTCCCATGTATTACAAAATGAGTCAATGTGAGCAAAGGTGGCAGACACTGGCCCCTAGGGCTGGCTTAATCCCTGCAGTAGTAGGGTTGAAATCTGACTTTAGACTAGAATTTGGGCAGCCAACAGAGTAATTAAGGGCTGCCCTGGTATCCCTACACAACACCTGCACCACAGGGGATGGCTGAGCATTGTACAAATGTTGCTCCCACTCAGGGAGGAGGAGGTTGTTGTGTGTTCAGTTTACTCTGGTTCAGGTTCACAAAAGAGTTATGGAATGAAACCTCAAGCCCTTCTTGGTTTCCTCAACTACTTTATTGCTCTGTCTCAAGGGAACCGGGAGAAGTTGAATAGTAAGTCAAGGATGTTACTGGAATTCTGGAGTAACTTGGCTCAGAGTTTAATCCCCATTACCCACGGGTGCCAGGTTGAGCTCATCACAGTGAASAGAAACAGCTGGCCAGAATCGAGCCCAAGCAGAAGGAGTTACATTTGCAAGAGAAAACATCCTTTGTGGGAGGCAGTTGCTGCAGAGCTGTCTCCAGTGGCTGAGGGTGTGCACCAGGGACAGACCTTGTGATCCTCAAGGACAGACCACAAGTTCAGGACCTGCATTCCTGTCTGACTGACCAGCAGCACTGCCTGTAAGAGACTATGGTAGGTCAGAGAGTCCATCAGCTCCTCACCAGCAATGATCTGACTCCAATTACACCAGTTCTTGTCTTTCCATACAAGATTACAGAGGTGGAATTAAGCAGAACTAGAAATAAGTAACCTCAAAACAAATTGCAAAACCTGAGATTGTCTCCAGTTGCTTCTCCAAGAATCCTGAGGTGTAAATCTCCCCTTCAGTGACAGCCTTCAAGGTTAGGCCTGGGTCTACCTGTGCATTCAAGTCTTGCACTGCGTTCTCACTTGCTACCAGAAGCTCTGTCTGGCACCGACACCACTTGAATAGAGGTGGTTCATCTTTGCCAGCTTCAGGACAAAATTCCATGCAATTCAGTGGCAGCTGAATCCATGCTGACAACCCTAAGGCACTGACACTTTTGGAGTCTGTACAGACACACAGGCAGATCTTAGAAAACAAGCAATCAGGTAAGCAAATACCTCAGCAACTTTTCTAAGGAAAGAGATTGTAACAGAATTTTATAGACTATGTTGATTTTAAGTTGACAAACAGAGGTCATCTCGTTAATTTCTGGCTGGGGAGAGCACTCAGATGCTACCATGGTAAAGAAAGATATTGCACAGAACAGGATTTTTAACTACAAGCTGTCAGGCTGAATTACATTTTTTTGTTAAATTCCGAGCAGTTGTTCTGAGGAAGTTCAAGTCCAGAACAGGTGGCAGCAGGAACCTAGGGCTCCAGTGCTTAATTTGTTGCATACTCACTTTCTGAGATTTAAGAGCACAACGGAACCACTAAAGAAAGTCAGACTTGCCCGACAAAGCTATCAATGCTATATGAAGTAAAGGTGCGTGTAGGACTGTATAACGTGTAAAATAATAAAATAATATATAGTCTTAACACAGGTTTTTCTCCCACCCTGAAGTACAGGCCTTGGGAAGAAAAGAACGCATGTTAACCACATATTCTAGGAAAGAATTTCCTTGGGCTCCCAAGATTTTTTCTTTGTCAATTTGAAAGATGAATATCCCATTCACAATGGACTGCTTTAATAAATTCAATTGCTAAGAAGATAATAATAAAAAGCAAGGACTCCAAGCCTACATTTCAAGGACCTTAACTCTGAACTGACAAAATCAATACAAAAATCATATCCAAGATTAATTGGAAACAATCAATCATGCACTAGCTTTTATTCCCATAAAAGCCAAGCTAATGAGAAGGCACAGAGATTGAACGTGAGGGACTGACTGATGTAAAAATAAAMCACTCTTGCTATAACCAAATATCATTTTAAGGTGCCTATGCATTTGCATTATACTACAGGTCAATTCTGATCTGTCACTTCAGAGGGGGCGTTTTTAATGTGCTTTTCTTCATATTCTTCTCTGGAGCCAGGACAGCAGAAGGGATTTTCCATTTGGTTTCTGGGCAAAYGTGGACTCTGCCACAGAGCAAGTAGCACAGCAGCTTCCTGGCAGGGTGCAGATGAACTCCTCCTGCTCCAAAAAGATCTCAGTGTGGCACCTTTCCTCAACACATGACYCCTCAGAGGAAGAAGTGTTTTGGACATTTGCTTCAGTTCCCTGCAATCCCCCTGTATTTGCACAGCGAGKAGGCGGCTGCTGAGCTTGGTTCTGATTCACAGGGTGGCACAAGGGCCTGTGAGTTCCTAACACTGCTAGAGATAACCCCCACTTCAAATCAGATTTTAAAGTGCATGGGAAAGCCTGTGGCTACATTTAAACCCTTTTCCTGGCCAAAGGCTACTACTGCCACCATGTATGCCCCTCCCCAGGGGACTATGTCTGGAGTTACTTTAACTCAGCCATAAATCTGCCTTCTTTCCTCATTTTTGAGCCTCATCCTGCTCCTCAAGAAGAACTGTACAGGCCAGACACAGAGGGAGTAATGCTGGCAAGACTCAGAATCAAACCAGAAATGCTGGTGCTCAGACATCATGCAGGAACTGGGGCCACRGCCCAGGAAAGCTCTGTTTTTTGCCATAATCTGCAATTTCTCAGCAGGAAACGATGTCCTGGCTGTAGCTTTGCCACAGGACATCACATGTTTTTTATAGCTGGGTCTCACAACTTCTCAGCACAGCCTTCCCTCCAAGGAAGATGCTACAGCAGTTTTTGTAGGACGGCCYGAACCAACACCTGTCCAGGATCACGCTCATCCTAAAATTCACCTGTGCTCCAGGGYGGACAGGAGCACTTCTTTTAAGTGCTCTTTGCCAATACTTCTGGAGCCAGCGATTTTCATGGCAGCACCTGCATGTGGAGGGCATCATTTGTTGGGTTCTGCAGGATCTCAGCCAGGCTGTTGCCTCAGTAAATCACCATGGCACCAGACAAATGGCTTTCAGGGAAAAGCACCTAGATGTCRGCATGCAAGTCAGCTCAACCATTTTGACATTGGACATAAGTGTGGGTTCAGACTGAAAGAAATCCCATTTTTCATAAAAAGGAAACCCTGAAAATAATTAGTCTGGCCCCAAAATAAATGTCCATTTAGTTCACACAAGGCTTTTGCTGAATTGTGACTACTTTTTCAATTAGTGACATTAATAAAGGGCTGAAGGTAAGAAGAAATGGTGAATAAGTATTTTGGGCAAACAAATAGAGTATATTAGTTGAAAAATGCTATACAAACCCCACCACCCACCCCCCCCAGCCCCCCAACAAGGTCTGAAACTCATCTCTGCTAAATGCTTTTATTTTGACAAATGACTGCTTTCTAGGAGAGGGTCAGCCACCAGCTGTGCTGGCATAAGGCAGAACTATGTTCATAGGACCCACTGCCCAAAAATAATTGCTACACCAGCACCCAGCACTGAAATAAGCAAAAAGCAGAAGATCAAAGGTGATGAATAACAAAAGAGCAAACACTAGGTCAAGTAAATCCGCTACAAACACTCAGGTCCAAGTAGTCTGTCTCTTGGATCAGGCAAAGAGTATTTTAAACTACTAACTCACAAAAGGCCTAAAGGTGTTGGATAATTAGGCCTTTATTCAAAAAGCCATTGATTTCTGACTTGGGCAGTGATTTCTTTTGCACTGGAAGAGTTTGAAACAGCAAACCAGAGTATGGAGAGCAAATAGTGCACCAGCAATATTATCAGACACCTGTGTCCCCCAGGACACAACAAGGAAGGGTATTTCTAAAGGCACACACAGGCAGTACAAAACACTGCACACAGGCGAGTTGTACAGATGTCTTTTAAAAAAATCTACCAGGCTGTGAAGGAAAAGGATAGTTTTACTTCTCAAGGTGCCTGTCTTCATTAATCAGCCTCCCAGAATTGCTGCCATCTCCACAGGCTGCACATCCAACAGCTACACCCTCAGCTACATGTCCGCAGGCCTAGACCCACTGACTCTAGAATTTAATGCAAAGCATGCTTTCGGCATATCTTTGTGATCCTGAAGAAAAGTTGCCTGCCTTCTGTTCTTAAAACAAAYGGGATTGTTCCAGATTTCCAGAATATCAGGTATTTATTTCATAACAGTGGTGCATTAGGGTGATGTATGTTTACAATAAAAAATGCTGAGGTGATGTATTTCCTAATTACATTCTCAAAGAATTCACATCCAATACCAGCATCTGAAAGACCTCCCAAAAGTAATAATAGGGGTCCTCTCTGCTAGCCTGGGAGGGAAAATAAGCCCACAAGTCATAGAAAATTATATTTTAAATTCTTTCTAGAGGGTAAAGTGCCCTCTTAGGTGGCTCTTGAATAAATGGAAAGGAGCCCACAGGATTCCTGCCATTGATTTTGACAGGCTTTGGATCTGTCCCTATTGTTTCATTAAAAACGGGAAATAAGTCTTGTCTATTCAGATAATTTGAACCATACTGTAGCTATGCAAGTATAATTCACTGCAGTCCGAGCCTCCTGTGGGGATGGAGGCATAAATTCATATTATGTGAAAGGGACATAATCCATAACTGYATCCACAAGATGGCTCTGGCCAGAATAACATTTATTGATCAGAAAACCACCTGCCTTCCCCCTTCCCAGCCCAGTCATGCACATGGCACAGCAGCTGTTCCTCAGGGGCCTTCTTTCCCACACTCCTCCTAATTTGTGCTTATCACCCGTGAGCATGCACACAGATCTCTGCAGCTCCCATTTGCAAGGTCTCTCTGCTAATCCAGAAAGCCAGGACATTAAAAAAAAAAAAAAAAAAAAAAAAAAAAGCTATTAAATACGTGAGCAAAAAAAATGGTAAGCTGCCAAAATATTTCACGTAGACTTGAACTGCTGATGCTACTTCTGGACATGGCCTGTGTGCCTCACAATGGGCACCTCTGACAGATTCCTTAAAAGTGAGGAAGTGCTTGAGTGCCTAACAGAGGGACACATTTTAAAATACAAAAAGAAAAAGAAACTATGGGAAAAAGACCTTGACCGGTTGCCTTCTGATCTGAGCACCCCAGAGAGCTTGTGGAGGCCTTCACCTGGGAGATATCCAAAAGTTGTCTGGACAGAGTCCTGAGCAGTCAAGTCCAGGTGATGCTGTTTCAGCAGGAAGGTTGAACAATGTGACATTCAGGGGTCCTTTCTAATGTCATTCTGTGAAACATGTGACTTAGCCCAAGTCCATAAAGGTCTTTAGAGCCATCTCCAATATTTTGAACAAAAGCACTAGCTGGGCATGTACCATGATTATTTCCAAATCACTGTCTCCTCTTCTCTCCCCCTCTAAAATTCAAAGTTGCCCCCTGTGAGCTTTAAAGATCGTTTTGAAATAACTAGCCAAAAATAGACACATGTTGTGCATAGCCCTACACAGCTTCCAGCAAAGCAAATTATAGTCTGGGGTGGATGAAGGAAGCTGAATCAAAACATATCTCTGTACAAAATGCTTGTGGCTTAGAAAAAGTGGTCTTTTTCTTTCCTCTCATGGTTAAAATAYATTGTGTTATGAGCCAGTGTCATGCTATGAAGCACAGAGAAGAAACCATACCAGTCTTTTAAACAGAGAGTTGTGGGACCAAAGCTAATCCACAGAAAATTCCAAATACCTTTGATATGGATGAGTTACATTGCTCTCTGTCTTCAGATGTCTGACAATGGCCTCATACTAAATTTTATCATCATGCTCATAATATTATATTATATATATGTACACCATTATGCATTTTCACAGCACTCGGAGACAGGGAGAGGAGAAAACATCTCTGAATTCTGACCAGAGCCCATTCCAAGCAAAATTAAAATGTCAAGTTTTACTCTCAAACCAACCAATAAACAGGTGCAGCTGCAGGTTGTGTTGGTTCAGGACTCAACCAGATTATTTCAGGTACAGATATTTGAATAGCACAGAGTTCAATGCAGGCCAAAACCCACCTGTACTTTGACCTGACCCCAYTAAAGCCAGTCTGTGGGGCTTCCAGTGCCCTGGGTCCCCCACTGCCCTGGCTACATTGTGATGAGCCCCTAGAAAGGGGTTTTTTAATGCCTTAGGTTCATATTTAAGATCTAAACTCGATCTCTCTGGTTTATCATCCAGACATGAAAGCCTGTGTCTTTCAGTGAGAGAAAYGCTGAGCAATTCGTATTGGTATTAGCAATTTCTGCTGTGAAAATGGCCTGGATACTACTAAGTTTCCAGTAATCTTCCATAAGAAAATCTGCATCAATGCAGCTGAGTGCTCAAGCAAGCATCAATAGTTTTAGTATCGTGCACCAAACTGGAAATAATTTTTTTGCCCCTGAGGGTCAGGTGTGCCACAAGCCACTTGGCTGACCACCCTCGTACGGACAGGTCACATTCTGTGAGGTTCCTCACACGGAGTCTTTGGGCAGCCTAATTAAAGGATTTGCACAAATCATATGGCCTTAACTCCTGGTTTGGCACCTCACCCCCTTGCATTCCTACTGTTGAATAGCTGGCTGTGATTTTCACTCCATTTCATATTAAAGGTGCCAGAATACAACTCTACAAGGAAGCACTGGTGAGAATATACAGTCTGCTTATTTTTAATAGGCAGATATTTCTCCACGTACTGTCCTTCATGGATTTGTGTAGTAGTGCATTTGCATATCCTCAAAATAAGGAATTTTTTAAAAGTAAATTAATAAATAAATATCAAATCTTGTACTTCTCTTGTACAGTGACCATTCTAGTCTACTTGGACCAAAATCCATCCTCTCTCAGCAATCTCTGTGTCTTGCTTTAGATTTTTAAGACTTAACAGCAAAAAAAAAATCTTCTAGCACAATTGAAAGAAGCCAAACCAAAATGACCACAGCTCAGCTTTAAGACGGATGTCTGAAAAATTCAAGACTTTCAATGTTCAGCGTGGCTTTCTGTAGGTAAACAYGGCTAGGGAGGGGGAGCTACAGTTCTTTTTTGTTTGTTTGCTTTTTAATTGGTGCAAGAGTAGAGCAGATAGATGAGCAAAAGCTTTCTCAGAGCATCTCATGTCTTGTGCTACACTATATGGTGTGCCCACTTCAGAGGCAGCCAACTGGTTTTAATCATCCCAGTAGGAGACCATCTCATTCCTAGCAGAAAAGCTTCAGGAAAAAGAAAAAAAAAAGGCGAAACATAATTTAAAAAATGAGAAAAACTCTGAGCTGGCAAAGGCACCATTATTCAGATAAAGTTTTGCACTGGGGTCCATCTATTCATCCACTGCTGAACGCTGTCTTGTAGGAGCCAGTTTATGCAGAGAGAACAAGGGTCACCTCAGAGTCCTTGCCAGCATCTCCAGAGAATGGTTTTGCTTGCTTAGGGCTGTGCATGAGCAACTGCTCAGCACAAAGTGACAGATGGATTTGTCTGAAAGGTCTCTCTGCACTACCACCATGAAAGGGGCTGCTTTGGGCCGAACTACAAGTTAAAGGCATTTAGTTCACAGCTAAAATCCAATCACATACATATAGAAAGAAAATATATTTATAAATGAATTATCCATACATACATAATCTCTCAATGTCTCGTGTATTGGGAGAGTCTGTACTGCCCCAGCTCTGGCCACAGTCAGTTCCCTGCCTTCCCTCATTTCTGTCTCAGTGGTGCAAGAGTTGGATTTCGCATCCTGAAATGGGACTTAGGTCACATCCTGGGGGGCAAGAGAGGGCCAGGCCAGAGCAAAGGAGTGTCACTGGGACAGTGGTGACCCTTAACACTGACTCTAGCACTTTTTAAGCTCCTCTGATTTATGCCAGAGGCTTGGTTTGCCTTTGAAGAGGATGACTTTTAAGCTCCCCTCAGCCTTCCATTAAGCAATTAAACCACATCTTCTATTCTCAAAATCTGTTGGGTGTTTTAAACAGATTTATTTCTACAAAATGAGTCACTGAAGGTGAAATGATTTCCCATCCTGGAAAGTATTATCTCCCTAGAGTACCTGCACAAGCTCCAGTGTAATTGTCTACACCCTGTGCCTGCAGTACTCTTGTTGAAACATCTGAGGCCCAAATTTATGCTGGAACATGTGCAATAGGAGACAAAATTTGGCTCCTGAAGTGTGAAATAGTTCAGTTGTCTACTGACTCTACATCAAAAAAACAAAAATCATCAGCTTCTTGGAAAGGATTAATTTTCAAAACTTAAAGTAGTAAGAAGGTGAGGAGAGAGAAAAAAAGAAAATAAAAAACCACTTCATTTTTCACACAGTCAATATCCATTCATAATGGTCTGTTGAAAACACTGACATCTGATAAAATTTTTGCCACAAAATAAAGCAAGTATTTTTCTGCTATCTTGAATTTCCCTTTCATGTTCCTAGCTAATGTTTATAAAGCATTTGTTGACAAAATCAGGCTTAATTACAACTTACAGGAGCAATCCTCATCACACCATCTGAATTCAGGTACCTCTGAGAGCCAGCAGGAGCTATGTTCTGCATTTGACTGGAGCAGCAGCAGCTTTTATGCTGATTTTCAATCCATATTTAAAAGGAGACCAGACTTAGCCTCCCAACACTCTGATAAAAATGAAAACAGATATCATCCCATGAGATTTTAATCTCCAGTTCAAGCAAAACCAGAACTGTTTCGGGGGTCCTGCAGGAGTCTGGGCTGACAAGGGGCGGCTGCTCCTGCTGCACATTCCCAGCCGGGCAGCCCCGTGCTGTCACCCAAGCCAGGGGGAAGGCAGCTTTCCTAAGGGTCCAGCCAAACYTGCACCAGAAAAAACCCCTGCTGACAACCCCAGGCGTTTGGTTCCAAGCATGGTGACGTTTTCCTGGCTCAGGAATGTGTGCATGTGAATATAGATGGTGTTTGAAGAGAGTAAATCACCAAGACCCACGGTCTTCATATGCAGCAGAAAACAAATTGTTGTGGAAGATGGGAACAGTGGGATCACACATCCCTCTGCTCCACCACTGTGAGACACCACAGTGTCCCAGTGACCAGCACAGAACCTGATTCCACCCTGCAGGACCACGCCAGCTCTTACCCCCTGGCTTTGCTCATCCTTCCAGCCTCCCGCCGCACATTCCTATCACCCATCATAAACACGGAGAGCAAAGCCCGGGGATTTCGCTGAACAGAGCTCTGAGTGGAGGGGATAAAGCTGCAGGACCCGATACCCCGCTACATGAAAGCAAAAGATGCCAAAGTCTTAAAGTACTTTGGCAGAAAGCTCGCTCTGTATAACTAAGAATGCAAGCTCTGTGGTTAGTTTAATCCCTGGAATAGCTCTGCAGATTTCTGAGTAATATTGCACAGGGCAAGTTTGGCTGTAATTTTTTTTTATACCTCTTTAAATTATTTACTGGCGTACAGCCCTTTCTTTTCTTTATATAAGCTTTCTTCTAAAACACACAGGAGAAGTGAGAAAAATAAGTATCTGTCTGAAAACAACTTGCACTGTAGAAATTTTGAATCCTGGGAGAGAAATTAGTTCCAGTAGCTGCCCAAGCATCCATGCAGCCCCATCTAGAAAGGATACATCTGCTGCCTCAAGGAGTTTTTCAAGGAAAAAGCATTCAAAAACTTTTTATTAGTTTTATTACTATTTTTATTGCCATTAATTGATTCTGAAGCTGTCAGAGCTGCACCAAGCTGTTTCTGTGTTATTGTCACTCTGCTGTGTCCAGCAAAATAATGTCAGGACAGAGGTGGAGTAGAAAGGGGAATTGGAGTTGCATGAATGGGACAGATGAGTTGGAGTTATTACAGGTTATTTCAGAAATATTCTCTATTTTCCCCTTCTCTTCAAACACAGGCTTAACATCTGAATACAAACCTTTGGTTTAACAGAGAAAAGAGAGAGAAATGGTTTATGATTTCCATATGTTTTGGTACCTTTAAAATAAAGGCATGGTAATACTTAAATAGTATTAAGCTTCAAACAGCTGGTACTGTGTTTGTTACTATAATCATCTCTCTAATTATGGTGGAATGTGACAAAAAAAAAGTTTTAAAGGGGGTTGCTTTGACAGCTCTGCACCCAGGGCTCCCAACAGGCCACCAATTAGAACTTGGAAAAAGGAAGGAACTTATAAAAACTAATGGCTGCTCAGCAATGGGATATAGGCTTATTTTTGTTATAAAAGTAATTTTTTTCCCCTACAATAAATCTAGGCTCCTTTAGCTACAGCAACTTTATTCAGGTCACGTTCATGATACATAAACAAAATTAGAGATCTTTTTGTCAGTCAACACTTCTCTTCTGTTTTTCCAATTCTATCCCCTGGTTTCTATAAACATGCAAAACCTGTCACGAACCTAAAAGTGAGTGCCTGACGATGAATGAAGATATTCTGATTTCCAAAAGTTCATGATCAGTCTGAAGGGTTTTAGTCAGTGGTTCTGTGTAAATTTGCACAAAATGATCCAAGTCCCACAGCATTCAGAGAGCAGGTTCACAATGCACTTATGCAGCTACTCTCTACTGGTGACCCATTTCTTCTCTCCCAGACTCAGTGCCACCTCCCATGCTTAAGGAAGAAAGAACCCATATATATACACTATATATAAACCATATAACATACACAATAATGCTGAGCACTGCCAGTGTTATTTAAGGCAGCTTAAAAAACCTAACACACAGAATGAGATGTAGAACGTGGTCCACTGAGGAGGTCAGTTATCCCAGTGCAAGGTTTAATCCAGCTGCATGGAGGTTAATGGGTATCTTTTCCCTCACTCCAGTGCAGTTGGATTTGGCCTAAATTACTTTCTCTGTCATGAAAAGGGCTTTTTGCCTCTGCTTCATTTCTTTTACCACTGCTCTGTAGCTTCCATATCTTGTCTTTTCCACCACCCTGTCGCTGACATTTTAAAATAGAATTACATTTCCAATGTACAAGCATAATTGTATGTGAATTCAAAACTCATTTAAGTGAAGGCAAATAAAGCTTTTCAAATGTTTTCAGATCTTGGTTTTGGTGCTTGTCTGAGTCTATTCCACAATACTTGGCAATTCAATTTTCTGTTTTGAAATTGCACAGAATGTTTTTCCACAGACAAGACTTGCCTAGGAAGTTCAAAGAAAGCCAAGTTTGAACAGGCATTTTTTATTTTTAAATAACCTGCATTGAGGTTATTTGTACCCAGAAGCTCTGCTCAATGACAGCTGCACAATGAGAGCCTCAGCTGGAGGAAGGGTTTTGCTGGTATTGTCTGTCATTTCAAAGTGAGATGGTTCTAGCAAGAACCACTTATCTATGAACACACATGGCACACAAGTAATTTTGGCCTYATATCCAAAAGAATCCTTTTAATTTCGCATTTACAAACACGACTCCTGATGGGAGAAGTTCCTCTTTTTTGATGGGGGGTTGATTGGTTGTTCAGTGGCTTAATCCTACTTTACTTAAGAGCAAAGATTCTGATTCAGCCAAGGACTTGTGCCTAAATGCAATCACTTATATAAGCTATACACTTGCCTCAAGTTTTGATGATGGGCTGAAAAGCTGTGAATTTATAGAAGAAAAATACAGTTTATACTCAAATATGTTTGAAAAAATACATAGGGACTAACCAAACTGATCTTGCAATAAGATTTTTCTACTAACATTTTCGTCAGTTCTTTAAGGCTCCCCTTTTCCATGAACTTCTTTCTCCATTTTGTCTAGATATGATAAAACCCACACATCTTTGAATGACTTGTAATGAAAATCAAAAGTAATGGCCTCTTGAAGGTGTACATGGYTGTTTTCAGTGCTTTCAATTTTGTATTAAAAGAGAGAATGCACACAAGAGATGAGAATGTCGTCTTGAATACCTGCTACAATTTAGACCATGGTACAAAAGTTACATCAGTTAGATTGTCTCATTGGCCCATCAGTTATTAGCATGGAACAAATGTCCAATTGCTCCATTTCTCTTCATGGCATACCTTTGGTCACCAAAATTTTTGTATTTATATCTGCAGCTATAGCAGTGGGAGACATTTCCTGAGAGAAGTCACAGAAATTTAAAACAGGTATTAATTTTTAATGCCTCACTCTTTTCTTACCATTGCACATAATGGGCATTTGGAGAATACATCCTTGAAACTGCTCTAATACGTGTTTCCTATTATCTCAAACATGGCAACAGGCATTCAGAAATCGCTGCAAGAATATTAAAGCTTATCAAGATGCCTTCCTACACCGTAACATTCTTTCCAGTTTCTGCTGTGAAGTTAAAGTCCATCTGGTTTTGGAACCCTAGCTTGTGAAAGCAGTTAATTAGCTCATGTAATTTTTGCATTAATGATTTCACTGAACAGACTGAAATTGCTCTCAGAAACTAACATTGTGTCCTTCCACACTCTGCAGCTTCTTTCCTGCTCCCATGCAGCCCTGTGACAGTGATTCGAAATATGATTTGTGGGGCACAAGAGCAAAACCCTTTCCTTTATCAAAAGATACTTTGGTCTTATTAAGGCCTTGATTGCAAGGGAAGCTGCACCKGGCTGGCTTCTGAAGTTGATATTCACAATACATAAAATCTTAATCTAAAAGTGTAAATGGAAAGAGATAACTCCTCTACAGCTGCAATGCAAACTTGTACAAAGCCACTTGGGAAGCCCTTTAGCCACTCAGATCTTTGTCACTTGTCCCTGCCTGGTTGCCCCCAGGGACGTGCTGTGTGCTCAGCCTGTCCTACCCACCRAGCCAGGCACACCAGCTTAGCCATGCTTATCTCCTAACAAATATAAACCTAGAGCCACACACCATCCCAATGGCTTACAGCCTTTTCTGAGCTTCAAACCTAGCTCTGGCGTAAGAGGTTACTCTCCAACATGAACAAAATACAAGGCTCAAAAAGAGCTAGATACGCAAAGGGCATTTTTTCCCTCTTTTCAAACACAGAGGACTGTATATTTCCACTAAATCTCCTGGAGATGGACTGATACATCAGATTTCCATGCAACTAGTTACATTATGGTTTCTATTTGTTTCACACAGATGGAGCTACAAGAAAAAAAAATTTAAAAACCCCAAACAACAACTGAACAGAAACCRTGTTAGAGAGGGAATCTGGTCTGCTGGCTTTCTCTAATTGTGCTGCAGCCAGTCAAAAGAGGTTCAAATAGGATCTTTCCAGAACTAAAAAACCCAAAAAGTGATAAACAACAACACTGATAGAAATGGCAGAGTGAGGAGGGTTTGAACACAACCAGTGAAACCTTTGCCAGAAAAGGCTGACATCTCAAAGAACACTTGCAAGGGGACACGGTGATCCACACCCCACGATGATGGCACCAGTGGCAGCAAGAGACTGGGCYGCCCCTTCGTTCAGCCCTGCCCCTGCTGGGAGCCTTCCCCAGCAGCAGAGCTGGGAGGGTCCTGGAGGGTTCTGTGCACAGGCTGCTCCCAGGCACCACCTTTCCTGGTGCTTCAGSTCTAGCTCAGGGAAGCTATCCCACTCAGCAAGCTGTCTCCTCACTTCAAAAGCTACACAACTTCCATTCTGTCCCCTGCTGCATTCCCCTTCCTGCACACGCACCCAGTTTTTGACCGATAAGAGAAATTTCCTTTTTAAGGCCACATCTGAGACCACGCTGTGCACCTCTACTGGTGCAACAAGTTGCTTATAATAGCACTGATTTATTCTGCAGTGTTAGAAGGATCGTGGTAAAAAATTAAACTCTCAAAGCAAACCAAAGAGTGCTGTAAAAGCAGRTACAGGTAAAGCACTCAGCTTTACTGAATGACCAGTTTCATAGTAAGTTACATCATTACCCATTTCACCTCCTGCTCAACAGCTTTCCCCGGCCTTGTTTCCCAGCTTGAATTCCTTAGATGATATCAGCTGTTCATACCCAGTTCATAAACAGCTGGAGAGATTTACCCTGCTGTGAATGAGACTTTGTTTGTGTCACTCAGGACAATTAGCTCAATCTTAATTCCTCTGTTAAGGACAGAAAAGCAGCCTGCTGTAACAGTGCACCACGAAAGCTAAATACATATACAGGTGTCCTCAAAGTAGTTTGCAAATACAAGAGCCTGCACATAGTTTTTAAGGGTAGATTTACAGTGTAAATCCCTAGATCTTAAAAAAATGAAGACAAAACCCCCTATAGATATATTCAGTCCAAAGCCATTTGCTTTCACTGTGGTTTGTACAGCTACTTTTCATGTTAACAGTTTGGTGCCAGCAAAAATGCTATTGCCTTCAATAATAATTAGAGAGGTGGCAGCAAGGGTGTTCTAATTAAAGCGGATTTAACTTTTGTATGTTAATTACTCTCAGTTAGTATCAATCAAGTAAAGGAATAATGGGGTCGTTTCACATTTAAATCACAGAAGCTTCAAGCATAAGCTGCCTTAGAGGAAATTRCCTTGTAATTTAACAGTGTTATTAATAATTGCTTGTAAATGGTAACAGCCAAGCTGTTGCGCAGGCTGTGCCTAGTGGTTACAATTATAACCAACCACACAAAAACTGACAGAGGTAAATTCTAAATAATCCCTTCTCAGGGTTTCAATCTGCTCATTTTGTTTACATCTCCTGCCTTCGTAATTAACGTTATCCATCTTTGCCCRTCAGCAAGACATTCGTTTCGCAGGGCACCACGATGTGCTGTTTCACCACACCATCCCTGCCTGTGCTCACCTGCCTCCTGACAGCAGGGGGACCTCCCTGTTCTCCCAGCTGCACTTACAGGCCATTTTTCCAGCGTAAAGACCTGCTTTTACGTGCAGTAGTTAACACAGAGTGAGACTATAGTGTGAGAATTAATCGTATTGTCCACTGACACATTTAAACTTCCTTTTGCCTGTGCAGTCTCTATTTATAGTCTAAACACATAACCAAGCAACTGGTGCATGTTGTCCACAGAAAATAAAATATATGCTTATCTTCATAATGAGYTTAAAGCCTTAAGTTATGCGTAGTTTTTCTCTGAAGGGGTGGACAGAATGTGCATGCATCTCACAGTTAGATAGGAGTATATTTGGAAAGCAGATCAAAATTAATATCAAAATGCTGTTTACCTTCAGCTGAGCTATAATTTTACTCAAGGACTCTGGCAGCAGGAGATCTTGTGCTGTCTTACCCATTCCAAGAAACACTGTTATTGTGCATCCACCAAAATAAAAGACTGCACCCCTTAGAGTTCAATGCAAATGCAATCATCTCTAAAAATTCCCAAGAGGAAATTTTTTTAAAAAATGGGTAGGAAGAACCTCTAATCTAGAAGACTGCATGATTGCCTCAGTAAAGAAACTAAATACATAAGTACAACAAAACACAGGAAACACATCATGGTGTGCCTCTAAGCTTCCTCCTACTTAAGAATCTCAGGCAACTTTTGAAAGTTTTACTAAATGAGCAGCTGCAGGAGAGTTACTGCAAAGCCAAATAACATCCTCAACTTCAGCAACAGAATCACAGAAAATACAAGACCCACATATCAGCTTTAGCTGATTTCAGTGCTCCTGACCAGACCCTACTGAAACAAGGCCATTTCACTGGTGAAAAAGAGATGAAAACTTACCTGAGTTATAATCTTTTTTCAGGAATGGTCTGGTGAAACATCGCGAAATCTCTTATCTCTTTCTTCAGCTTGGTCAGCAGTCAGCTCAACTATGAATTTCTATGTAATTACCCTGACCTTTAATTTAAAAATTAAGCTTTTCCTTATCTTACAATACACTAATCACAAAGTATAATGTTCATTTCTATCCTGGAATTGAACTGTCCTTTGACAATGCTCATTCAGTGAGCCAACAGCTATAAAACCAGAGCAGCATCCATTACTCAGTGTTTCCTAACCACTCTTTCCTCCCTCCAGACATTATATCAGGGGTGCTAAAAGGTCTGTCCATATGCAGCTGTGTACTCAGAAAGGCAACACCTGTTACAGGGCTCTGATGTGCACAAAACACCCAGAATCAAGGGTGGTACTGCTTTTTTCTGGATAACTTTTTGGTATTAAAGCACTTCCATAATAGGACAGAAAGAACAAAGTGGAGAAGTTGTTTTGCTGAACTTCTGGGAAGTTTTCATAGACAGCTTCCCCTTAGTGAGCCAGTTTATAGGCAGAGGGGGAAAAAACATAGCCTGAAAATTGTTTTCTTGTACCCATTTGAACTTTTAGAAGCCATGACTAGGGTAGGAATATGGAGACAGATATGGCCAAGGAGCAGCACTGACAGAGCCGCACTCCTGTACAGCTCCTGGCTCTTTGCAGGGGTTGTGTAAAGCTGTGTCTTTTTCAGAGGCTGAGCACTTTTTGTGGCAGACACAAATTGCATTTGGACCCCACAACACTTTCTCTACCATTTGCTTTCAGATGGTCTCACGTTGTTCCCTCCCTGAAATGTCCCACGTGTCATTTCAGAGCTCGGTAAGTTGCTCTCTCTTAAGGCACTTTTTTTTCTGAGATTTATTTCAGGTTCTCTCCTTCCTCAAGCCTGTTGTGCTCCTCTCAAGCAGGGACAGGGAATGCTACAGATGCACCTGCTCAGAGATCACAGTAAGGCACTTGCAGCTTCCCATATGGGAATTAATCTCTTAAACCTACAGACAGCAGAAAATCACACGAAAATGTATAGCTCTGAGAGACCAGGCCAGCCTCACCTCCCTGAGAGCATTTTGTATCCTTTTTTCATTTACAATTTACAAAGATAACACTGGGCAGCAAAGGAATAAAGGTACAAGTCAATATTTGCCTTTTTTTTTCCCAGAGCTTGAAAGAAAGCAGTGTAGAAAGCAGATCTCCTGCAGCAGCATCCTGCTGGGCGGGCTGGATGCAGCTCCCTCACCTCACTCACACTGCTGGGTGTGGGAGRTGACAGGGATGCGACCCACAGCAATGGCACATGTGTCCCGAGGAGCCTGGCCGAGACAGGGACAGCAGGATGCTGGGGATGATTTTTCTGCCTTTTGGCCACTTTTATGCTCCTTAACGTCAGCGTTAAGTGAGTGTGAATGAGCACAAGCAGTGCTGAGTGGGGACATTTCACACCCACTTGGTGCAGGTGCAAAGAACTGTGCGAAGTGCAGAGCAGGGAGCACAACGCTCCCCTCACACAATCCTGCCGAGGCTGTGAACAGTACACGAGGAAATGATCCCTCGGTGAGAGTGAGTTTTGATGCACTTAAACCTAAATCTTGTTACTCTTTTCGGGATTAATGAGAGTGACAKGAGTAGGATTTGGCCTCTGTTCTATGTGTCCTACCCTTTCTGAGCTCCCTGCCATAATATTGCCAATACACCTCCGATTTTTTGGATTTCCTGTTGAAGTTAGGATCCGGGCCCCCAAAATGGGTGGGGGAAAATAACCCAAAACAACTGAAACATCTCCAGGCCTTTCTCTTCCTCCCACAGTAGCCAAGTTATGACAACTGCAGCAGCACAGTCCCATTTTACCCGGATCCAAAGATGGATGTGAAGCTGGATCTTCTGAGCTATTTTGGAGGACAAATATCTGATAAACCATTTCCAAAATTGCTTTCAATTTGTGCTGTCGTACAACACATCCAGTAACCACAGAAAAACAGGAGTGCCACTCAATTCTTGTGCACTGTAAGGGTTCAGATGGCTTAATGATAGATAATAGCTCACAGTTCACGAATGTCTTATTCTCTTAGGTTTAACTTAGTTCAAGAACATTCTGTCTACAGACATACACAGTCAAATTATTTGAGGGTTAAAAATACAATGTGGATGAACACCAACATGACAGTGTCAGCCACAGGAGATGGAAATGATACCTAGTTGTCATTTCAGAGCAGAAAATTACACCTCCCCATGACTTCATAGTATTAGCAGTCTCAAAGCTAATGATGAAAAGGACAAAAGCTTTATTGTTAACTGTCTTAGCCCATGTTGCTGATGTTAATATTGAAAGAGCCCAAACAACAAACCAACATACAACACCATAGCGGAAATCTCCCATTAAATGGAAAAAAACAGGTATCAGGAGGGCCTAGCAGTYATAAACTTCACTTTGACAGCAAAGAATTGCACTCTTCATGCAAAGACACTGAGGTGTGTAAGAAGATTTGAGTTTTAGACCACTTTGGAAACTCATTTAGGGTTCCTGAAGATGCCCAGCTTGGCGCAAGCAGAAGGAATGGCCACTCTTACAAAGACTAACAACAAAAGCACCAGCAGCAAGATGCACGAGCTCCCAGCGGTGGATCCAGCTCTCTCAGACTGAATCTCTGCGGGAAGGCCTGCTTTGAAAAGCAGGAGTAGTGCTGGTATCCCCAAGGAGCCGCTGGTGTTGGACATGAAGCAACAATCTCACCCCTGCTGGGGGGGTTTGAGTCAGAGCTCCCGGTGTCCCTCCTAGAGAGCTCTGCTTCCAGCCCTTGTTCATCGGCTGCGGTTGCTAATGACGGGGCCATAAATTAACACGGATTATTAAAGCAATATGTCATGGCAGGTACTGGAAGCGATGGCTGCTGCCTCTGCCACGTGGTGTGACAGTCACAAAGCGCTGCCAACGTGATCTATTGTGACGATCAGCTGGAGAGACACCCCCTCATGCCAAAACCAACAGGGTCTCAACTGAGGCCCAGCAAAAGCAGGACATAATTCAGTGAATAATTCTCTCTGAAAAGCCCTTGAGTATGGCTAAAGAATGACCTTGTTTACCTCATTTAGCCCCAAGTTCTCCAAGTAAGAGTTGGCCATGAAGAGCTCTTGTGCTCTCTGATATCCAGCCGGGACAACGTGTCCTGTCTTTGTTTTCAGCCATCAGGCTTGTGTCAAACACACCCTGACAGCTGCAAAATTTTTTGGTGAAAACAATAATTCCACTTTTCCTTTCCATCTGCCTGCAGATGGTTTAAATCTGACCCATCAAACAGCAAAGAAAAAAACAACGAAAAAGGAAAAATAATATTCCAGCTGAAATGAAATGATAATGATTACTGATTTCACATAATGAAAATATGAAATCTCAGGCCTGAGATTTGCATAAGAGTCTTTGTAATGGTGAATTAAACTGTGCACAGGAGAACTGGAGGTTTTATCAGTTGATCTGGGTTCTCTATACTTCCTCTCAGACCTCTGCAAGCTAGCAAACAGCCACATGAAAAATGATCAGCAATGTCTGTCATGGATGACAGCTGCATCTTCTCCCTCACTAGGGAGAACCTTTGTTAAGAACCACAGAAATACAGTCCAAAATATTACAAGGGAATCATTTCTGAAGGGACAGCTCTGAAGCTTGAGGAACTTAGTTTCAATGTTAAGTTTCTCCATGCTTCAAATCCAAATTAAAAAAAAAAAATTGATGTCATTCCCTTTTTTTATCAACCCCTGCACCACAAATGCTGTTTTGCAAGTGCCCACTGTGAATGCTGAGTTTGTTCATGAAGAACATCAAGGTTTTGCTGGTCAGGCACTGTCCAGTCAGTTGCAGTGCACGTTTGACAGGACCAGCACACACCGCAAAGTATCACAGACACAAAGCAACTAAAAGAAATTCCTTTCTGCCAGTGATCTGGGGGTGAAGAATGAAATGCCATGTCTTCTTGTGCTGGTCACACCACAACGTGCAGGCATTGGATGGAAGAGGAAAGAAAGAAGTTCAGTGTCCTGTTCTTGAGTTGTTTCTGCCTCTCTGTTTGGCTCACCCAAATCTGGCACAAGTAGTGTTTTCTGGTCTTTTGGTGTCTACTTTCACGCAGAGAGCAACTATTTCTCCACCACAGAAGAGAACAGAAAACCAGGCCATATATGAGCCATAAAAAAGTAAAATTTTTTTGACTCATAGGCTTTAACAGTGGCTTCAAAAATTTTACTGCATCATCCAGACTGGTAGCAATTTCTGGTCATTTCAAGGTGAAACCGGTGGTGGAATATACGCAGTCACGGGAAGATTTTATGTGGGGTAAGAGCCAAGGAAACAAGAGTACAGGAACCTGTCACTGTAAACTAGGAGAACGTAGCATGAAGGAATTGCAAATTGCTGTAGATTGCCAGAGTGTCCATCTCCACGGTGATGGGGACACAKGCCAGGTGATGATGGCCAGTACTAGATCTCATAAGGATCTCCTCAAGCCTAGTCACAGAGAAATGTCAGTGACAGCAAGGCAAAGAGGCCAGCGAACACTGCCGGGGAGCAAAGAGCATGAGCAGCAGCAAATCTGTGTAGGATGCACTTAAAATATTTCCCTGGACAGAGTAAATGGGACTTTTTCTGAGGGAGCCAGAAGGTCTCCTGAGCTGCTCTGTTTCCACTTTGTCCTTCACCCAGACTGCTGTTCCTGTCAAGCACTTCTCTTTTTGTGACTGAAACCACCAAGCAAACAGAAGGGGCTTGCATTTGCTCTGCACCTTTGGACATCTACACATCCAAGTGCCCCGGCTGATGGACAGGAGAAACTCAGTGTGCACACAGAAGTGTGACACAGAGCTGCTGCTCCATGGGCCTGGACATCCACACTGCCAGACAGACAGGAGTTTGGAACACTGCCCTTAAAGCAGTGGGACTGGAAAACAAGAGCAAGGAAAGAGGTGGAAAAAACTCAGTAAAAACAACAGGTGGCTAAGTCACACCAAATATCCCCGTAGAACTTGGAAGTGGTACAGTTACTATGCATAGAGGATGAATTACCCTCTGGAAGGGTGTCTAAAAAGCGGCATAATGGTCAATTAAAAAAAATATGTTAAGAGTTTCAGTGATTTTTTTTTTTTCCTTCTCACTGCAGTGCTCCCTAAGCCTGACATGGGGATGTAGGCTTCAACTCTCCCTGGCTAAATAAAGGCTAAATTGAGGCTGCAAAACTGTCGTCCTCTCCTAAGCAACAGATCCAGCTCAGGAAATTGAGCTCCATGCACGGGTGACTAATGCTGTTGTCACGCTCCTTACGCGGCGCTGCCCAAGGACGGCTCCGCTCTCCCACTGCCCCTCCTGAAGGGCCAAGTCCAACCAGACCCAGCACTGTCCCACCTCCAGTGCAAAGGGATTCCTGTGTGCTGCACAGGTGCTCTGTGGAAAGCAGTTCCCCTGTTCACTAAGTGGTTCTTCACAGAATTTCAGGCAGACTTCAGGGGATCACTCCAGCCCATCCAGCCTCCTCCCTCTCTGTCCAGTGGGAACCACAGATTATCTTGGAACAGACACAGATGCTTAAAAAAAGACAGGATGATGGAAAAAAAACATTACACAGAGCCTCCTCACGTGAGCAACGAGTACACCCCACAGCTGTTAGCTTTGTTTTGCATATTTTACATATTTACATACACAAGATATTTCCAAACATCCTTGTGTTTATTTAAAACTTCATCAGAAACATGTCTGGCAAAACAGATCCAGTGCAAATATATTTGCTGGATGACACTTCCCTGCATTGTTTTTTAAATGCATTAGGGGTCCAAGGCTCAAAAAAAAAAAAAGGAAAAAAGTAACAGTTTTCCAAATGAGGAAGAGCTAACTCTGTAATCCTTCAGTATTCACCTTACAGCAAAGGCCTTCAGCCAAACAGTCTGCAAATGAATGAAGCAACACTTCTAAAACAAGGACAGCTGCTACATTAGAGAAAGGGCTTTTTCTGCTCACATGTCACACATGCCAGTTGCTTATGGGTGGGTGGTGGGGGTGGGCTGGAATGGGAATAAGTCCTTCGAAGGAAAGGCTGAATAGTCCTCCTCAGATGGTGTAGAGCAGTTAAAAAAAAACAAACCCATTTCAAGATCAGAAAAGGGATGTGGGTGTAGGTGTGTGCCTCCTCCTAAAAGCATACCCTAGCTTAAAAACAGGCGGTGGCACCCACGCGCGTGCTCATCTTCAGGGAGTATTAACTCACCTCCAGAAAAGGTCAGATCACCACCTGACAAAGCGCTGTACCATAAACATTTCTTCTTTGTCTTTGTGCAACATCCTTTCTCCCCCAGCCCAGCCAGCTAGGCAGGGCACTGGGCAGCCCCRCTGCCCACAGTCACTCTCTGAGGGCACGACACACCTGGAAAGCCACGGAAAAGAGCGCAGGGCTGACTTCTCACATCTTCCCCCAATTAGAAAACCAAGGGGATCATGGGCTGACAGCTGCTCCACATTACTTTGTCAAGCTGCCTTGTCAGGTGGAGCAAGGGTCTGTCCCTCAGAGCCAAGGGATTAACTTCCCCACAAAAGCAAACCAGAATGAAAAAGGCACAGAGCGAGCAGGGGTAGTTGTGCAATTTGTGGCATTCCCATTCAGCATGGGCTCTGTTGGTCACAAATCAGACAGGGCAATGCAGGAAAAACACACCAGCAAGTAGGGAAGATGTACCCAGACTTCCACCCCAAAAGGGCTTTACTGATGGGATTCCACAGAAGCGTCCTCATTGGCTTCTATACAGATGCCAAAAAATAAGTGCATACCTTTTACATTGGCCATTTGAGAGAGACCAGGGAGCTTCCCACTGAGAAACTGGCTCCCTTAAAGTTGAATTTCTCTTTATCCATCTCCATCAGAACAGAATAGAGTGCTATTCTTAAAAGGGAACAGATTTTTTGGTTTTGGCCAGAGATAGAAATCTTTGTTGCTATATTTGGCTTCCAATGCAGGACTCTCTGCTTGCTGGTGGGAGGAGGAAATTAGAGCTGGTGTTATTCATAACTAAATGGGCACGAAAAACAAACCACCTCCCTTTGAACCTTGGTGCTACTATGGGCATTCACATAACAAATCATTTTCAAAGCCTGTGATACCTCTGTACATGCAACAGCCAACATCAAAACTTTATTACCCACTCATTTTCCCATAGTGATAAACTGTTGCAGATGTACAGTTATTGTCAAGGCAAACACATTGGTGCAGTTCCTGGTGTTGGTTTGTTGTTTTGGTTTTTTTTTTTTAATATAATTTCTTACTTGTCTTCAAAGAAAGCAAAAGTGATATTTTGGAGGAGAGACAGTTACTGGAAGGCTGTGGCATCCAGCCCCCCTCCTCCTCCTCCTCCCAGCAACCCCAAAAAAGAAATCAGCTAAATTACTCGGCATCCCAGCCCAACGCACAGCTCAGCCGTGAGGAATTCTCACCAGATGTCTTGGTCCCCACCCGGCCTCCCACGTCACGCAGGCAGCATAACCCCTCTGAGCCCGAGGTCCTGCCGGGACGGCCGGCCCCACCGTGCCTGGAATGTCCATGACAGGCAGGTGACACCCCTGTCCCACCAGGGACACCCAGCCAAGGCCACCCCGGCCATGCTTGTCTGCCCCACCAGCACAGARGAGTCCAGTCCCACTCCTCTCCTTTTTTGTGACCTTCCCCTGTCCAAGGTGGTTTGAGCACCACTGAGGTCACCCAGCCAGATCCTGGCTCTGAGGAAAGTACTGCTCCCATGCACCCTTCTAGCACCCAGTTTCCAGCTGATAACACCCAAAACGAGATTTATCCGGATGTAACTGTAAAATTCTCCATGGGTGTTAAGTTCACTAAAGCCAATGGAGTGCCAGTGATTCACATTAATGGAGGACGTGGATCACTGTAAATAAAATCAGTCACAAAATAATGTATAACTTCCCCTGCTTTCATTTCTTGATGCCATGACAGCATAGAAATAACTCCTGTGAGGTTATTTCTCACCTGGAAACCCAGGTGTGGGGCAATGCAGCTGGAGGAGACCAGCTCTGGCAAGAGCACAAGTTACAGGGAGAAGAAAAAGCACTTCAGGTATCTCATTCCCCAGCTTAACACACTCCTGCTCCCTAAAGTACATTTCTCTCCAGGGGTAACTGTGGTTGTCTTAAAGCAAAGGGGTCCCATGCCTCTTCTCACTGACTAAACCACACCTTACTTCAAGGAAAGAAATTTTCTGCAGTGTTTATCCCACGTTTTCCTTCCGAATTTCTAAGGTCTCACATTATTCTGGTATTTTTTGATAGCTGCCACATCCCACTTCAGATCATTCATCATGAGGCATTATTTGTTTTCCAGCAGTCCGCATCCCATCTTCATCTCCATTGTCCATGTCCCAAGAGCTCCCAATCCCATTCTCTCCCACGGAAAGCTTTTTGAACCCTCTCTCCTCCTCTCCTGGCCTCCCTCTCCTGGAGTTACTGGCTGACAGCTCTCCC
The DNA here is from genome assembly GCA_003713295.1 of Parotia lawesii. Taxonomy (NCBI): domain Eukaryota; kingdom Metazoa; phylum Chordata; class Aves; order Passeriformes; family Paradisaeidae; genus Parotia; species Parotia lawesii. Next base: position 6,492,471 of record RAHM01000011.1, read on the forward strand.
CATCTCTTTCTCACAGCCTGAGAAAGAAGAACACAGTGACTCTGCACAAAGTACCCTGCTCGCTGTCTGGTCCAGGAAACACGGCCTGGAGCGGGACGTATGGGAAAAATCCTGCTCATCTCCCGATGCTCTGAAACAGAGCACATCCCATATGGTCAGGATCTTCAGAGGATTTTGCAACTAAATTCTTAACAGCTCCCTGCTGATTGCGTGCAAGTGGCAATTTTTCAAAAGCTGAGCGCTTGGCCAAAGCTTGGAGGTTTTTTTCCCCCCACTGTTGGAGCAGTAAATGATGTATCTGTGGCCAAAACACCAAACCTTCAGCCCTCGAGCCAGAACACAGACATGCAAACATTTCTTAATTAAACAGTTGTAAAATAATTTTAGCAAGGGCAGTTACCTCCTTAGCGGGAATTACTGAGCTTTGCCAAAAAAAATCAATTTGAGGTAAATAACTCGCATGGAAAATCTCTGCCTGATGACTGTCAAAACTGCCAGGAAACGATAAAATTTAAAAAGCGTCTTACACTAAGAAGTCTCAGGTTGTGATTCCACTAGGTCTGATTGTAAAATGGTGTTAATGTAATTTAAACAAAGATATTAAGAATAAAAGAGAACATTGTAGCATAAGCACTTGACAGTATCTGAAAAGGCAAGCCTGTGCCTTCATGAGATCTCTGCTTGAAATGCCTTCGATCCGAGGCTTTCACTCTGTTTAATTTAAGTACAGAACCAGTTTAGAACACTTGTTTTACAACATTTTCAACAGAAGACAAATCCTTGGCTCTAAAAATTAATCTCGTGCAAAGAATAGAAACTCAGGATGCAGAAATTCACAAAGAGATTTATGAGTTCTTCAGTTGCATAAGAATAAAAAGAAAGARTTAGCTAATTGTTGAGAAATACAGACCAAACCGAAAATGCTACATAAAAAATATAACAATAAAATTCACATTAAATTATTTATTCAGTAATAAACAGTGACACTTTTCTTTATACAAAGCCCCCCTCTCCCCCCCCCCCCACCTCAGTTTTGATGAGAGGGGCAAAAATTTCAATAGAGTTTTGAGGGAAGCAAGGTGAGAAAACGGGGGGGGGGGGGGGGGGGGGGGAAGAGAGGGACCCTGATTTGACTGATGGTTTTAAGCAACAGCTACAAAGAGCGAGCAGGGAAAGTGCAGCACAGTTCTGCAGATACTTCAGTCGATTACTGTAAACCTCAACTCCTATAAACACTGCTTGTCTATAGGTACCAAATACCTGAGCCCCAGCTCACCAGAATCAACGCTGGACCAGCCCCCAGGCCACCACTGGACTGCAATTCAGGCTTTCCAGGCTGGTCCCAACCATCTCGATGCCACTGAAGGTTTCCAAGGACACTGAGGGGAGGAAGCAGCATTCAGGCCTCTGCAGGCAAACAGCCATGGTGCACAGCTGATTTATCTTGGAGGCTTGAGCCTTTGAGCAGGTGCATGAAATGATYGGGGTGTTTTAATGACCTCCATCCCTAAACTTTCTTTATTGGGAGCTAAAAAAAAAAAAAAGGTGCATTTCTCAGGGATCTCCAGCCCAGCTTTCACAGGTCCCACTGCGGTGTYGTGGAGACTGCACAGCAAGAACAGGGAGAGGGTCATGGGCACTGAGCAGACCAAGGGCAGCTAAAACATGGCTTTCCAGGGCCATCTACAATTCCCTTTGGCAACCACTTCACCCCATAAGAAGAAACCTGCTAACACAGCCTGAATTTAGTATACTGAGCAGTGACTGCCCAACCATTTACCTRCAGTTCTGGAGAGGATCATCTCTGCTCTCAGCTCCACCAGATCAACCTTTCCAAGACCTCTCCTGCCTCTCCTGGATTTTGAACTTGCTCAGGCAAGAGACCCCTCCTTTTWAAAGGGGCATCTCCCTGCACCACAACTCTCAGATTGTGCCCATAGGGCTAATATGTAAAAGCAATATTTATTTTTAAATACCTTCCTGCTTTACGTGAGATTTTAGTTCCAAACAACATGCATCAACTTTTTTTTTTAAAACCCACACACAAACAATATTTATCATCCAAATACCCTTTAGAAGCTCAAAGGCTGACACACTAAAACCAAGAATTCCACTTGAAAAATAGATACATTTCTAAATTGTTTATAAGGAAATATGTATGTTGCTGGTCCATTGATATGGAACAAAAGCTTGTACCTGAAATTAACTAAAATAATCATACTCAGAAATAGGCTTGTCTGCTGAAAGGCAACATATTGCACCTCTCTACATAACTGCTGATTCCATGGTCATCTCTACAGATACAAATTAGGGGGKTTTTTTGATGTGTTTTTGTTGTGGTTTTTTGTTTTTTTTTTTTTTTTAACAAGCATGGAAAAATTCTATTCACACCTGAGTTAACAGAGAACGAAATAAAATGCCTGCATTTTCCATCTCAGATGAGACTTGGTGAAGCCATTCACTTTATTTCCAAAGGACATACGAGAGTGGAACAGAGGGAACCAGGTATAGCTACATGTGGATGTGTATAAATATATTTGTAGAGAAATGCAGACCTACACATGAAGAATTGTGGGAGGGGGACAGCAAGACATAAGTAACAGCCTGGAAGCAGAAAGGCTGGGTGCAGCAAGGCAACTCTAAGGCCAGGTGGGGGAAAATGTGACACTCCCCTCCCTGAAACCTCTGCTCTCTGAAAGCTGCGATGAGAGATCTGCTCACAAAAGTGTTTTGATGCAGGTGTGGATGATGGAGAGGAAACTGCCATTCACTGCGGACCACCTGAACTTGTGTGTCTGGTGAGGACAGGAATCAGAACAGAATCCATTTTACTATTGCCAAGGGCAGCTTATTCAGCTCTCCAGAAATCCCAGAATTCCAACCTCCTGGGCAGTCAGTGGCTGCACTATTCCATCTTCTTGTTGGGATGGAAATGAGCTGTGGAAAAAAACCTGGCATCTGCCTCTCAAAAAGTGGTGGACAGCTTGAACCCWCCCAGTCTTCAAATGAAGACATAAAAATTGATGTCAGATTTCTCAACATTAACAGGAATAAAATAAAAACCTGGACAACTTTAAGGAGGTCAGTATTTTGAGTTTCTTGAAATAAAACAATAATTTCCCTATGTTCTCCCAGAAACAGTGACAGAGTACAACATGTTTTATAAGCCCTCTCAAAATGAATCATCCACTTTCTTGGGACAGCACCAGAACACGCCACACATAAAAAGAATGAAACAACTCCTTTAGTAACGCAGTAAGACACACAACTTATCTGTGACCTGATTTCAAGGGCCTTTTTTTCCTATCTGCAGAAACACGAGCAGTCTCAACCTTTCCGTTCTTTCTCTCTGCCATCAATTCCCCACCACTGCAGCACTGCAGGCGAGAGCTCCCCTCCTCTTCCAAGAGCAAAACCACGGCAGCATCTGCTTCTCATAAGCACTTCTGTGCGTGTGTGTGAGTGTGCGTGTATGGGGAAGAGGGAGAGAAGGAAATCTGCTGAATTTAACTTAAAAGTTTGTCACAGAGAAGGGTTTGCTGTTCTTTTTTCCTTTTCCATCCCTCAAATTGTAGAACACAGAAGCAGGGCCACTGCTACAGACTTCGGCTTTTACTTCCAGCTCACTTGTTAGCACAAGGGACAATTAGTGACTGAGGGGAAAGGAAGAATTTATTTCACTTCCAAAGTCAGCGCACTGGTGCTTGAATGGCTACAGACGACAGCCGGTTTTTATTGGCACTTGTCTCCCAGAGCTCGCAGAAGTTCCTCCAGCTCACTCCCGGGTTCAGCAGTGGAAACTGGTGCAGAACAGCAGTCCTGGAGGTGGAAGAGGCAACAGCTTCCCCATTCCTTCATCCCCACTAACCAACAACTCAGTGATACAATCTAGAGAGATTCCAGTGCAAACTGTGGACCTGTTTCTTTCCTGTCCCATTTTGCTTTGACACCTATAGGGGAACCAGAGGAGGGCCCTCACAGTACAAGCTTGTGAAGGGGAAGGCAGTGAGCAGACTGCTCTTGTTAGGCTTTAAACTATTTCAGGAAGTCAAACACACCTCAAATAGAAATGCTGCCTTTTCTTTTGCTTCCTCTGCTACCCAAACTCTCCATCCCTGATGTTCAAAGAAGACACATTGCCTCTTCTATTTCCACCTTTGCCAAGTCCAGGGAAAAAAAAAAAAGCTTAGATTTATTTTTGTTTCCCTCACAGTATTTCTAATATTGTCAACATTCCTAAGTCAGAACTCCTTTCTTGAGATATTTCCTGAACTGTACTGTCCTGGTAAGAAAGTGAACTGTGGCAGCTGGTACGCCATTCCCTCTCATACAGTTTTCCCCACTGCATTATGAATTTATTGACAAATTGAGGAGCTAGCTCCACCAAGCCAGCAATAATATGTAGAACTGTCATGAGAGTGAAATTTATTGAGAGAAAGAAATATTGATGGACTACAAAGACGAGGAAAAAATCCCCACCACATTTAATTCATCATCCCGACACAGAGACTACAACCTTATTATTCTAAAGCAATATTTAAGCATAGTTCATTCAGCATTTATACGCTGTCTCAAACTTCAAATCAGCAAGGTAGAGACTTAAGGGTCTTGCCAAATTGTGATATAATCCTAATGCCTCCAGTGCCAGCATGTCAGGCCCTCTCCCTTGACAAAGGAGAATGCTCAACACCTCATAAGATCAAGTTCAAAAAGCCTGGAGGGAAGCAGCAGTGCAGGGTGGGAGCCCTGAACCTCGGAGTGGCATGCACTTCCCAACGCCCCCCCTTCCCCTTTCACACACAGATCCATGTGGTCTCCACCTGACAAAACTACATTTACAATGCTCAGTGCCTTAAAATTAAACTCCTTCTTATCTCAGCCATGTGTTTATATCTTGGTTTTTCCACTCGGCCGGTGTGTCTTTCAAACCGGGATGTCTGAGAGCAGTGGTGACAGAAACGTAACGCTTTGTAAGAGCCTCAGGAAATATTACAGAGGGACCCTGGGTGCACAGAGCAGGAAGGCAACATCTCCGAGCAACAGCCAGGATCCAGCAACCCAGGTCCTGATCCCGGGCTTGCCTCAGTCCCATCAAAGCGGATGCTGACACTTGGAGTCCCCAAGAGCTGGGCACGGAGACTGACCCAGCTCCAGCCCAGGGTGACCTCGCAGCCCTTACTCAGGATTTGATCACCTCGGCTCCAACTAAAGCCTTTATTATGCACCCCCAAGGCCCAGGCCWGGGGGTTCCCAAGCAGAGGGCTGTGGTTCCATGTGGCCATGGAGCTTTCCCAAGGCCAGGCCCCGGCCCTGGCGGCCGCCAAGCCCCGGTGTGTGCACGCTCAGCACGTGCAGCTGCTCACGAAACTGCAGAGCTGCAGCTGGGGTCCAGCAAGCCCCACGGCACAGCTGAGGTCAGGCAAACACATCCTGAAGTCAACAGGAGTTGAGAATTGTAGTGCTTTCCTTGAGCTGCTCAGCACATGGATCAGGCCAGTGGAAAACCTTTTGTTTCCACAAGCCACACATTTTTATAAACCTGGATTTTTTTTTTTTTCATTTTCCCTGAATATTGATGTTATAAGTTACCACCTTGAAATGGCTTAGCTGAAAGTCCTGCCTGTAAGATTGTACTGATATTTATGAGCACTACGAGGGGCCTGCAACATAACCCACAGAGAACTGTGTTCAACAGCTTCAGTGGATCATCGATGAGGCCCATATTCGTGTCTGATTTAAGAGTATTTGGTCCATTTTGAAAGAATGGATGGGTTGGAAATGCAGTTCCTGTAACTTCAAGCTTTTCTCTATGCTAAAAGTGTTTGCAAGCTTCTGACAATCAGCACAGCACAAAGCCACCTTTAGAAGCAAGAAAAACAAAAACACTTTTACTACAATTGAACACCAGGAAAAAATATTTGGCTGAAACCTCAGGTGCGAATTATACTTGCTTAAGCTAGAACAAAAGGACAAAAACATCAGAATCTAGTAGTGTGGAAACAAAGAAGTTTAGCTCTTTAAAAAGGAAGGAAAGATAGACATTTGAGGTAACAAACAAAAAAACCCAAAATGCACAAACACATCACAGACATCTAAAAATAGCATTTTATACATTTTTGCCAGTGCTTCTCTGAGAGCAAGTTCTTTAAACAGAACTTAACAATTTTACAATTTTTTTTAAAAAAATATGTCATCCTAAAATAGCCCATCAATCCTTACCCAAACTTTCTGTATTTCTACAAAAATAGATGCACAAAGAGCTACAAAATACTGTATTCCTGAAAGAAGGCGCACTGTAGTCAAGGGAGAGTCTTTTTCCTGACTATTGAGACTGTTCATAAAAATATCAAGCTGAACAAAACGAAACACTGTTAAAGGAGCAGAAAGGAGTTAGGTTGCCCAGCTGCAGCAGGCTCAGATGAGGAAAGAAAGAAAAGTTAGGTTTCTGGTTTTTTTCCAACACTGTGGGACCCATAAACGGCCTTACAAATAAAAGGCTCAATAGCAAAAGCAGAATAGTTTTGGCTCTTCATCTTCATGTGTGTCCTTTGCTCCACGCAGAAGGAGTCAACCACTGCTGTATCACCCGCCCAGCTCTGCCGACTCCAGCTCTAGCTGGTCTTAATTGCTCTGCACTTCAGAACCAAGCAGCTTCCTTGCTCTTGTCCTGATGCTGTAGACCTACATTTCAGAAGAGAAAAGGAAAATAATTAATATTAGTAAATACTAATTAAATTAATAAATTTGATGGGTTTTTTTTCCTTCCCCCTCCCCAAGCAACTGAAGGTAAACAAGTTTTGATTAAAAAATAATAAAAGAAAAATGAAAAGAAAAAAAACCCCACCATTTAACAGTTTAAAGGACTTGTTAGCAACAGTGTTACTGCTCCAAACTTTTCAGTTTATGAGAGGTAAGATTAAACCACACTGAAGTTTGATTCTGGCTCAGGCAGTTCAGAAATGGTGATAAAATTCCTATATGCACTTCCTTGGTTTGAGCTAATGTGGAGCATGGCACAGAGTGAAAAACCCCTCCAGAAAGGCCTGCATCAATTATCCAGCATGCAGCAGAGCAAATTTCCTGCCAGGGGCCAGCCACAGACACCATCTCCTCTAGAAAAGGCCTGAGACACTTCAGGATCTCACAGTTTCTGTGGCATTTTCACCTCAAAGAGGAGAGAGGGAAAATGTTCCTGCAGCATGCGAAAAACTCCAAACAATTTCACCTACAGAGTGTAAGGTTTTCAGCCAAGAATGGCTAGTGCTTCCACATGGGAAAAATTAATGGTTTTCAGCTTGCATTTGTTATGAGTTCCTCTAACATTTTCCTTTGTAAAAAGTGAGGACTATCTAATAAATGTGGTGCTGTGTTGTGGCTTTAGCATTATAGACTTGGAACTTGTGTTATAATCTGGGACTTCTCTGCTCCAGAGGGATTCAATCTCCTCTAGATTCACACCTAACAGGGCGTAAACCTGAAATCCAGACAAGAGAAGGGGAGGTGAGGATTAAATTTCCCAAAGATACATTCTTGCTCATTTATAGGGAAAGTAAAGGAGAGAGATGCAGGCACGTATTTTTGGAGGTAGTAAGGCACACAAGTCTCAACAATTTAAAACCTGCCCCTCAGTATTTTGAGGCAAGTAAATCACATTTCGTGAAATGAAGGTCCATTTCCCACTATAAATCATCATTCCTATACAGAGAGCAAAGCTCTACTGTGTCATCCTATACATTGCCCTGCTACAGAGTGTACCTGACTTGATAAGAATTTAGGGTTAATTTCACCACTAGTTAACTCCAGGCCTCAATGATGGTGTAACCACCAGAGCTCCACGTTCATTTGATGTTCAGCCTGTGAAAATTGACAGGTCCATGTGCTAGGCATGAATCTCATTTTCACATCCAGTGACACAGTGAAACACGAAAGAAAACCCGTAAGTTTTCAGAAAGCCTAACAGGCATGGAGGGGTCAGATCTGACAGCTACCTCCTTGCTTTAAGAGTACAAACAGTTAAGTATTTAATGATGATCAACAGTTGAGAGCTGAGCTGCAAAGCAATTAGCACTCACATCAAAGATGAGAGCATATGGCTCTATCCATGTGAGGATTCCCAAGCAGGGTACAAACACTTGTGTGTCCAGCAGTGAAGAGACAGGGAAAGCAGAGCCCATGGGTGTGGTGCACCAAACCTTGTTTAGTGCTTTCTGCTCCATTTCACATGCACTTGTACCTATTTCTTCAGACTGGAAAAACTGGGATATCCCTCAGCTAGAGAATGCCAATAAAAACATGTTCAGAGGCTCCTTATTCAATGAAGATGTCTCCTTGTTGCTTAAGAGCTATTTGTTTCCCTGGCAGCATCGTACACACACAGTCACGCTGATTTATGTGGAACTGCTGTTAGTTCCCTTCAAAGCTCCCTCAAAGTTAGTGATGACAATTTGGGGCTATTTTTCCCCTGCTGATTACAATTTTTTAAACAAAGATGATCCAAAACCAAAAAAAATTAAGGGAGTGAGACAGCAGAAACCTTTCAGAGCATAAAGAAGTCATTTAGGTTCACCAGTGGAGCACTAAAGGACACCAGAGGCAATGGAAGCCTGGAAGAGAAACAGGTCATACGGTTTCTTGCAGCTTAAAAAAATGACACACACACCTGTTTAAGAGATCTTCCACCTGACAGCAGCAAGTGGCAGAAGGGGAATAACCAGCTGAACAGGCACCTCCCTAGGCAGGCGTCTTTGCAAGACACAAATAACTGTAACAAGGAGGTTTAAGGCATAGCTGTGGACTCTACACAGCCAGAGAAAACAATCCAAAAAACCAAAGTTGCCCTATTTACAGAACTGAATGTGGAACACTTTCCACGCCTTTTCCTCATTAAATCCCTATCTCCTTCAAGGCAAGGCCATCTGCAGTCCTAATACAGAATCCAAGGCCAACCCTGCTACTCACCCAGAGCTTCCACTTGCAGTGGAAGTGCTGCAGTGCTTTCCTCTTAGCAAGGAAGGACATCCTCACCAGCACTGCACGAGCCAGCACTGCCACTCCAGCACAACTCCCCTTCTCCAGGACACCAACATTAGAGCTAATTGCCACACAAAACATTATGCAGGTTCTGTGGGAACATCTAAGCAAATTTAATGAGTTGTGACAAACTTGTGGGATGTGTGTGAACAGAGACAAATGTACAGAAGGGATCGGATTGGCCCCTCAAATTCCAAATTCAATGTAGCACGCTGATGTACGGGCATTTCCAAAAGGGGATTTTCCACAGTAAGTCAGGACTAAAGGCTGTTGATTAATTCACCTAAATTTAAGGTTATTCACCTCAATGTGCATAACTCCACATGATAAAGAATGTGCATCTCAATTTTAATAGACTTACAGCCGTCACTCAGGCCGAAGTCCTGCTTTGCTTTTAGTGTGCTGGGGCTGCAGGAAGCCTCCTCCAGCACATCTGTCTGACAGCAGGACAGGATATCCTCCTGGGCTCTGCAGCAGCCAGGCAAGTTGCTCTGCTCTCCTCCCCAGGGGCTGCCAGCACAGCCAGAGCCCASTGCTCACCTGAAGGGCCTGCTGTGCAGGACAACCTCCCACCCTGCTCCTGAGGGATGCACTGACGGCTACAGCCACCAGCGACACTGCAAGGCAGGAATTCCCCTCCTCAAGCCCTGATCTCAAGTGCTGGACGTGGCTTGTGCACCCTCAACATGAGCAGGAGGCTTTAGTGGTGACACTGGATTACGGCTGCAGGCCTGAGCCAAAGACAGCACTGGTGACAGCCCGACCTTGCTTTGCTTGACATCAGCAGGGCAAGGAACTGAGGCCCAAACTCCAAACAATCTGTGCTTATTCTGATGTGTTTATATCAATGCTCGACATGAAATGCACTTTTCTACTGAGCATTGTAGCTTGTGCACTTTGGAAAGATGCTACACACCAGCAGACACAAACCTAACAGGTTTTAATAGCTCTTGATGCAGACCAGCATTTTCTTTAATCCCACTTGTACTGATACAGAAGCTTCTAAAAGGGTTAATTTGCAGCCTACACTGTGAGGATTAAGCCACATTTAATGGCAATCAGGTAGCTAAATCCCTCTTCATCCCCTAAAACAGGACCATGTAAGTTCAAACAGATGTGCAAGACGGATCAATAGTCTGCCAGCTCCGTGAAGGGCGCTGTGCTGACGTCCCACACAAAGTGTTCTGAAACATAAATTCCCAAACCACACCGTGCATGCAGTGGGAACCTCCTCTTAACCTCTGAAGAGATTCAGCACCATCCATTCACGAGATCGATTGCTTGGCTCGGCCTGGCCGAGATACAACAATGTAGCTGGAAGAGGGTAAGATTACAGCCAGCCTGCCCTGATCCCAACACTGTCACTCCACATAATTCAGCGTGAGGAATTTTTCAAATGTTCCTATAATGCTACATGTGACAGCAGCACAAGAAATGTGACCCACGGTAAGCGGGGGAAGAACCAGTTTGTATCTAAAGGATTCCAAAAAGCAACGTCTAGACCAAATGAACTTTTTTAACATAAATCACCTGAAACTCGTGGAATTTGATATATTAACAGCTCCACAGGTTATTTTCTCCACGGATATATGAGCAAACACTTTCAGAACTGACATATTCTTGCCACTATGGCCTTACCTTGCTCTGGAGAAACCACTTTATGTCACTAAAAGCCAGTTCACTCTTTCCAGCCCTCGAGTTTGTAGCCTCTCTGCTGAGATAGCTGCTTCACGTTAGAGTTAGATGTAATGAAATGCTGTGTCATGTGGAGATTTATCCAGTATAATCCACTTTCCCTGAAGTGCAGATGAAGCAAGTGCTGGATGTGACTCCGTGTGGTACTCGAGCAGCCCCCTCCTCTCCCCACACCTTCCCTGGGATGACACTGCTGGATGTGCACACAAAACACCGAGGCAATCAAGCTCCCTCTTCTCTCCACGCCTCGAGTGCCTGTAACCACAGCTTTTGTCTCAACTGCATAAGCTGCAGGCAAGGCTGAAAAGGGAGCTCGGCCTTCCTGCCCTTCCCAGCAAGCCTCTGCTTGGAAAGCACAGGAGAGATGAGTGTGCAGGGGAAGAGAGCAAATAATTTTAATGTCACAGGTTTCCACTGCCTGCTGTGTTTCACTGCTTGCACCCTTGTTTCCAGAACTGGGGCTGCCTAACAGGGTTTTGCTGTTCGGTTTCAGTGTGTGACCCTTTTGAATAGTCTCAGACAAGTGAGATGTTGGTCTGCTGAGATCCTCTGTTTCTTCAAACCAGCCACACATTTCCCCTCTTTCTTCTTCCCCACAGGAACTCATGGACTAAAACCCACACACCAAGCATGGGGCAGAAGTTAATAGCTCAGATCTTTTCCACTGCCTCCCACACCAAGCAACCAAAAGACATGCAAGGCACTGCCAAACCAGGATCCCGACAAAAGCAGCACCCAGTTGTACCCCTCCACAGGGATTTCCACAAGGAGCAGGCAGCACCAAGCCAAAGCTGTGTTTGTTCTCTAAGGCAGTGCTAGGAACCAGAGTCCTTTTTGAGATACTTGCTTTTTAAAGAGAAAAACAACTCACAGTCTAGGCTGGACTTGTACCTAAGCCAGGTAGCGGTTTCTCCTGACTTATGCAGTTCTCAGTTCCATCCCCAAAAGGTTTAGTCAAATACCAGGGCCCTGCAGCTGGACTGCTGGGGTTGGTCCAGGGGGAATTGTCCCTCATACCASTGGCAGTGACAATCTGCTTGTGCTTCAGAGAAGGCAGCTCAGTCCCCTTATGGAATTCGTCACAAAGGAAAAACTCATAAGACCCCAGTCTGGTTAGACTATCATTCTGTACCCAAAAGCATAAAATATAATTATTCTTGTATCGCTGGTATAGCTGGAAATGTTATTCATATATAAATTGTCCAGTGTTAAGAATCCTAATAAGCATTTTCTTAGTTTCATTGACAACAAGACAGCAAGTGGCATAGTATATAGAAGAGATTACTGTTTCCCAGTTGCTTTAAAGGGAAGAGAGAGAGAGATCTGTATTAGGTTCATAGTATTTCATCTTTAAGAAACAGCTTCCCCCCCCCCCATTCTTTGTTTCCTTGCTCACTAATCAAGGCAAAGAAGTGCTTCTCACACATTGAACCAGTCAGAGAGAGCTATCAAAAAGGGAGACAGATACTTGAAGGAAAAGGGAACAAAGCTACAAACCTAGTGTTTCCTTAGTCAGATAACATACTTTCTTTAAGAAGTACTAATCTGCAAGGATTGCTACTGGTGAGATAAATATCAAACCAAAAAAGGAGCCCTCAATGGGGCCTATGAGCTCCACGATGGATGCACTGGGAACTGTCAGTCACTCATCACCTGACTGCAAGAAACCTCAAACACTGAGGGCTGCCAGGCTGCTCCTGATGCTGAGACAAGAGCCTGCCACTCACAGCTCAGAGCCACGGATGGAGTTCATGGTCTGCAGTTCACACTACAGCCCTTGCAATAAAATGAATTTAATTCACAGACCTCTGCCTAGACCCTATAGAAAGATGTTTAGTTTGACGGCGAGCACAGCTCAGTCAGCACCTCTACTCTCCATGTGACACCTGGATACTACACAGGAAGGAAATGCTGAGCTGTTCCACCTCAAGATGAGTGCTCATGTACTGCAAGCTCTTAGTTCATTGGAGCTGTATGTTGGTGAATGTACGTATGAACTAGCTGAACAAGCTGAGAACTTCCCCATGAAACCATAATTAATGTTTTCCCACAAGATTTAAACAAAAACAAACAAACAAACAATGCAGATCATTTCACAACTCATCTGGCTTGAATGGGACCAAGGCAGACAAAGGTCTCTCAGCAAAAGGCAGCAAGAGCTGGATGTTTCACAGCTCACCTGCCCTGACAGCAACCACAGGAGGGATTCCCCCCTAGAAATACATTTGGACATGGCTCTGAGAACCAGCCCTGCTCCAGCTGCAGGGAGTTCACGCCTCTGCTAAAACAAGCCACAGACAAAACCAAAAAAAACCCAAAAAAACCCAAACCATCTTACCTGTATCAAACCCGAAACTGGGCACAATGTCCACGGTTCCGTGAAAGGCTCCAGCCCAAGCTGAGGTAGCGCTGGTGACAGCAGCGGGGTCTGTCTTTGTCACGTCACACTGGGGAGCAGGAATCCTGGCGGCGCGCACCGACGGCACCAGCAGGGAGCCGTAGCGGGGGTCGCGGTGCGAGCCGGGATGGTGGTGGTGCATGTGGGGATGAGGGTGATGGCGGTGCATGTACACATCGTGCATGTGTGCATACGAAGGGCTCACCTGAGATGCTAAAGGGTAATGCCAGGACTCAGAGGCAGCAGGGGGAGGAGGTGGGGCAGTCTGGTGAAGGCCGTGTCCTGGCCAGCTGCTGGGGTCTGGTGTTGGGAAGGTGCCTGGTGCAGTCACGGGGAAATCGGGGTGCACTCCACTTAAGCAGGGTGGAGGAGGAGGCTGGTAAGAGCTGGTCCAAAACGAGGTTGGGAAACCGCTCCTTTGGCTTGAAATTGTTGAGCTTTCTGGTAGAAAGGAAAGAAGCGAAGTATGACTGAAGCTGAACAACACATCTCGTGAGAAAAACCCCACCACGATTTGCTACTCTCTGAAGTTTGTAACGCTGAACTTAAGCTTCCACAGTAAATACAGAATCACAGGACATCTGAAGCAGGAGGATTGTCTAGTCCAMTTCCCCTGCTCAAGTGGGGTCACCTGGAACAGATTGTCCAGGACCATGTCCAGTCAGATTTTGAGTGAAATCCAAACTCCACAGCCTCTCAAGGAAACTCCCCCAAAACAATAACCAGCCTAAAAAAACCCAATAAAACAAAAAGTTTTCTTGTATTCAGATGGAATTTCCTGTTTTCTAATCTGTGCCTATTGCCTCTTGTCCTGTCAGCAAGCATCACTGAAGTCATCATTCCTTCCCATCAGATTTTTACATATATAAGATCCCCTCCAAGAAGATTKTTCTTCTTCAGGCTGTAGAGTCAGAGCCCTCTCAGGACCTTGGCACAGGAATTGTGAGGAGAGGCTAACTCCTGCCCAGAGGAGAGCACATCATTTAGAAAGGCAGCTGCTGTGGTTGCAAATGCTTCTGAGGAGAGAGAACCAGCTCACACTGCAAAACAGGAAACATTTGGCTAAAAGAATACCTGATCTTCTCAAACTAATTGCATGCTTTGATGGGACAAAGGTCATATCTAACACAGCTTATGTTAGTCCCTTAAAGAATATATCATGATGCCCTCTACCCAATAGGAGCACACAAGCAGAACCATCCATGCAGCTCAAAGAGGTTTTTGTCAGAAATACAAGACTTGCTGCTTCTTACAGCTAGGGCTCAGCTTATATTTAAATGGATTCCAGTACCTCTACATTATGAAATCACATTCTAAAAATTCCTCTTTTGAAGGAGCAGTTTAGTGTTTTTGATGTGTAGGAAAGTCTTGGCATCTCCATCCTCACAATCCTCTTGGCCAGCTCATGCTAGAAAGTACTGCTTCATGCAATATGTCTCAGCTCCAACAGGATTTTTTTTTGGTCAAAGATGGAAACATAAAAATACAGAACTTCACCTCCGATGAAAGAACAGTCATAAAAATAGCCTATGGAGAAATAAAGCCAGGGAAGTTTAATATTTGATGAGGCAAGGAATCCTCTGTTCCTCATAACTTTTGCAAAAGTACTTTTTTTTTTTAAATCACCTTTTGTTTTGCTTTGTTTAATAAGCAGCTGGAATGAGACTTGGGTGAAGACACCACTGAGAATGAACAGATTTCTTCAAACACTCCTGCCTCTGAACTTTGCTTATACAAAAATATTTTGGAAACAAAAAACTTAAAAGTGTTTTCTGACTGCATCGCTAGGACACTCATGTCTCTGTTTTAAAATCCATTAAAATCATAGAAATTTTTCCACACATCAGTTGGCTTTGATTTAGGCAGTTTATTGAGTCTGATTAACTTCCGATATTGGAAACAAACTTTGCAATTGTACCACGGACAAACGTAGGGGATGCTTTGTGCCAAAATGCTTCAGAGGCTGCAAGCTTATCTGGCAAACTGCACCCCAACATGGTTTTCTTCAAAAGGTTGTGCTGTTTTTAGCAATGCATTTCTATTGCAATTCATGCCTGAAAACTGGAGAGAGCTTCAAGCATATTACAGAAGCCTCAGCACTCCTCCAAAATTGGTATTGTTCCTTGTTTGTAAACCATTCATTGTAAAAAGGGATTACACTGAGATGGAGAGTGTGCATGGCTTGTGCTGTTGGCAGCAGGGCTGACACAAAAAAAAAAAAGCAAACTTCATGTCCAGTCTGCTGTTTTCCACACTACTTAACAGAGGAGCACAGCTTGACAATGCTCTGCCAGTATTCTGGAAAATTAACCTCTGTAATAGAGTTTTTGAAAACTATCTGGCTGTTATCTGCATGGAAAAGCCCTAAATCCAAAGCCCAGCACTTCAAAAAGCACAGAAACCACAAAGTATCTGCAGGACAGCTTTAATAACAGGAGAGAGCACTTTAAACCACCGAATTTGCCAACATGAATTCATCCCAGATTGCATAACAGCTTGGCTTTGCCAGTCATGCAGGAGGTCTGGGCCACAGAAAACATGTTTGGTCATCCCCATTTTTCAAACCTGTGCAGGTTTCACAAAGCCATTGCCGCTGCCTGGCACTGTCACGGACCTGCCCCCACCGACATCACTGAGCGTGGCCACCCTCACTGGGAAAGGCCAGTCCTGCCGCTGGAGATACAGGCTCCATCCAGGTTACACAAACATGCAGGAAACTTTCACCCACCCCAAGTGTTCAGGGATACCTGGCCTCCACAGAACATGCTGAAACAGCCTTTTCCACACTGTCCTTGAGCAAGGGAAAAAATAAAAAATAAAAAAAATCTCTGTGCTTCCATGGCCTTCCGGGAGGCATTTAACAAAAACTGTCCGCCAAGAAAGATAATACAGTTACCACAATTTCCTACCCTAAGCACAGCGAGGCAGGGACAAGGCAGCATCCCAGGGACCACGAAGTTGCGGCTGATGCAAATAGTCATGGTGGCCAACCCAAATGTTCATGGTGGCCAACCCAAATGTTCACAACACACACTGAAAACACGCCAGAAGTGCACACACTGGAGAGGAGACAACGTATAGAGCTTTGTCTAGTACGACATCAGCTCTCACTTAAGGCAAGAGGAGAGAAAAGTAAGAAAGAAAAACCCAACACTTTCAGAAAGGAAAAACACGTTTATAAAAACACCATTAAGGTAACATTAGTGTCAAGGTATCATTAGCACCTGCACAAGATTTCAGGCAGCTACACCTAAAATGGAATATTCATGTTACTCAAGCCTGTCATAGGGAACTGTATTTTATAAAAAAATCAGTTTTCAAATTAATTTTAGCCTAAACTGATCAGTAGTTTCAACATACAAATGACAAAAACTTGCTCTTTTCAGAACAGGTTCTACTTTTTATATGTAAGCAAAATCCCTCCTCAAAACAAACAAAAAAACCCCCTGCAATATCACCTTAATGATAAAATCAGAGTTTGTGCTTTCATCAGAACACCTTACAAAAAAACGAAAGAAAACAAGCACAAAAAGATGAAAAAAAAAAGTTAAAACCATTGCTAAYCTCTCCTTTCAGAGAATGGAGAAAATGCAGCGAGCTGGGGAGCCAGTTCATGCTCACACATTTTCCACTGAAACCTGTACCTCCCAAAACAGCGATTGCAAAAGCGTTTTTCTTCCTAACTTATCTCTGAGTAAGAAACTGACAGCAATTCTGACTACCCATGAAGGTTATTTTTGGAAGAACTCCAGGCTAATGATACTTTAACTCCTTTAGGTAATGGGATACAAATTCACATTCGTGTGCTGTAACTGAGCATCTTTGCCACTGTGCATAAACCAGAAGGCCAAGCTGTCAGCGTCGTTCCTTCTCCATTGTTTTCAAACAGGAATGTTTCAGAAACCTATGTGGGCCTGACAAAGCTCTCTTTTCTGGAGCAGCAAATGCCCTCAGCTCTCCCAGCACCCAGCAGCCTCCCCAGAGATTTCCATGCCCCTTCAGCAGGTGCAGGGATGGCACAGGGCGTATCTCCTTACTCTATTCCCAGAAGATGTGAAGGACACGCAGACCTCCATTCCCCACTGAGGGCACGGGGCACACGGGGTTAGGAGGCAGCATGGCTGGAGAACCCTCACACCAGGCCACCCATGTCCCCTGCAGAATCCTCTGGGGATGGTTGTGAAACCACAGGGGGAGACAGGGAAAAACAACAGGGTATGTCTGAGGCCAAAGGGAAGACRCGCAACCCCACCCACGGAACGTCCCCAAGCTCGCTGAAGAGAGCTTGTTGTGGGCATGGGGTCTCTGGGGACTGCCTTGATCCCATTGCTAAAACATTTATAGCCTGTCTGGGCCATTTATAAATGCTCCAGTCTCCTTTTTAGTAAGCATAGGTTCAATCCTGCTCTCAGTCRAGTCAACGGAAAATTTCCCATTAACATTAATGGTCCCGGCTCAAGCCATAAATTCCTCTAGCTCCCCAGCCACTTGTGCTGACCTTTGCTTAAACTTCCTCGGATTTGTCATCATCCTTCTGGAAAGCAAATCCTTCTGTGCTATTTTTCTCTTCACAGTTGTTTCCAAAAATCCCATCTCTCTTTAGTATCCACGGCTTTCATCAATGCAGTCTCACCTCCACATCGCTGACCAGGAACACCACTGCTCCTGCTCAGATCCCACCAGGATCTCTCTCACCAACCCAGTGTAAGGCCATTGCTCACCATGCTTAGATTGCACCCCTCTGCCAGCCCACATAAGGATGTGACCAGAAATAATGCAGCTGTGGGGATCTGAAAAAATACCCAGAGACTGCCACATCCAACAAAATGGAAACAGCATCTTACTAGCAACGCTTTTTCCTGTCACCAGATTGGAAATCTCGTCTGCAAGGGCTACCTGGTGTCTCTGGCAAGATCTGCTCTTTGTCACACCAATACATACAATGTATATAAGCATTCATGTGCGTAACAAGAAGTGTTAGGACAGCGAGTAAATGCCTCGCAGAACCTACCACGTTTCTGCTCCCTGCTTGGAGGCAGAGTAATGTCATCCCCACTGTATACTCAGCAAGCCATAACATCATCTGTACCTCTCCCACAAGYAGGCTGCAATGGAAAACACCACGTGGCTGCAGCCACAGGAGCCAGGGCTTGACCCCCAGACTATCCCATCCTGTGCTGGCTCCTCCCTGCCTGGAAAGCGGCCGTGGACAAATCCCAATCACCTGGCAAAGTCACTCGAGAAGGCTGCATAGGTTTCCTTCACGTCCAAGGCCAGCACCCCAAACAGCTTTGCTCTTGCCTCACAGGCCAAGTTTCGCACTTGGAGCTCAAAAAAAAAAGCCTCCAACCTTGCAGCAGACGTTTGTGAAGCCACGTGAGCTCTGCCCCCTCCCATCCAGCCCCTGGCAGAGACAGGATACGGCAGGAGCGGGAGACGCCTGCTCCTTCCATGCCTTTGGCTCCTCTCTCCCCCTTTAACACCTCAGATCACTCAACCCAAGAAGCTCCTCGGTTCTTGGAGATTTGAGGGGGATTTTTCCACCTCCACAGAGAAGTAAAATTTCAGCTGCAATGCAACGTCTGTTACTGCAACGCAGCCCAAGTCTTACCTCTCCACAGAGGATTCAGCCCTGCCTTGCTCTTGGAAAGGGCAGTCTCTGAATTGAAGCTACTGGCTTGGCTCAAAGCTCTCGAGAAGTGTTCATCCACCACTGAACCAATGTCTCCCTGGAAGTAAGTGAACAGAACGCAGCGAGAGTTCAGGTACTCCATCTCGGCAGGCTGGTCTTTCTCATCCTCCTCTTGCTTGCTGGGAAGGGTCACTTCCAGAGACTCCTGCATCTTGTTGTACACAGCTAACTTCTTCTGGGATTAGAAACAAAACAAACAAGACACATATCAGTGATGGCATTCAGTGGAAGCTCAACATATGGTTTCCTCAACAAAATATAACTGAATACACTGAATATTCATCTCAYGATTAAAGTTGGACTACCAGGATATTTCACACTGGCATTTCACAAAGAAGAGATTACCAGTGCCCACTTAAGAGTCTCTATTCCTCTCACACAGATGGACCTGCTTCTCAGGCATGTTTCACAACCACCACTTATCAGCACCAGCTTTCACTCAATACTTTCAAAAGAAAGCAGACAGGCTCTAACAATTCCCTCCTGACTCCCACCTGGAGAGGATATTCCCATCAATAAAGGGTACAGAGGTCGAGCCCAGCCCTGTGGAAGGGTGGCCAGATACACGGCATCTGCATTTCACACATCCAGCTGGGCGAGCACCAGGTTTTGTCCTGCCACACTCCTCCAGCTGAGCATACAGGGCCCTCTGGATTCCCCACACTTACTGCTGGAGTGGTAAAGATGGGAGAGTTTTCTGCTTCCTGAAAAATTTTCTGCTGTATTATCAAACTCCACGAAATGCATAAATTTTCACTCTCTGACGACAGAATTTTTATCACAGGAAGTTATACCTTGGGGTGGTGACTGAGGTTTGGTCAGGGGCTTGAGATCTTGTTTTTTTGGTTGGTTTGAGGTGGTTTATTGTTGTTTTGAGGTTAGGGTGGGAGGTTTTTTTTTCCTTTTTTCTTTTTATTTTTTTAAACACCAGCTTTTGGGAAAAAGAACAAAAATTCAAGTCATAAAGAATTAAACATGTGATCTGGGGGAAGAGGGGGATTGACAAGTCCGCAAACACATGCAGAAAAATCCACCCCAAACCAAAAACACAGAGAAGCATATAAAAAAGTAAAACCCTCATAAGCCATCTGTGAATGGCTATTTCAGAATCTTCTCTCTCTCTCTCAAATCAAACCTAAATGTCAAAATAAATGTGTGTGAAGATCCATTTTGCATGGAACATATTTTTCAGATGTTCCACTTAACAACAGTTTTCACAGGAAAAAAAAACCTCTCCCCGCAACAGTCAAGCTGCAGGAATCATAGTTCTTAGCTAGCCAGCCATTTCCACAGCTGACTTTACACACAAGCACTTTCAGGAACCCAAAAACAACTACAGTCCATATGCAGAAGTATTTCATAGCATTCCTATAGAATTACAGTTTGACTTATCTTTAATGGTTTGCTTGGCAACACTCTAGCGCCATCAGAATCTCTTTAAGTTTATGGCTTTTTTASTCTTTTTCCGAAGTAGTTCTATAGAAAAAGTTAAACAACTACACAGTCTATAAAGTTTCATTTTTACAGTAAATACGCTTGTACGATTTAAAAATAATCGAAAGTCGTTTTCGAACCTTGTGTACCATCAATACATTTAAATTCGGTGCTTTCTAAAATCATATAATCCAATACGAATTCTCTCACTGCAACTCAAAAYAAATGCTCTGGGGCGAAGTCTTAATTATGAACGGTTATTTTAAAAAATAACTGTAAGAAAGAGCTATTGACAAGTGGTATTAAAGCCTATTATACTAAAAGCTCATAGCAACTTAATCTGACATTCCAGTGGGTTAACTGATAAATGTAAAACAGCTCAGTGATACCATAAATTCAGATGCTGCTGCACAAACTGCAGGGAGGGACGTACGCAATTTTATTTTGGTTGGGGATATCCAGGCAGTGGCCTGGAATTCAAGTAAATCTGCTTCACAAAGCAAGTCATACCGTGGCTCACTTTAGCACAATATTACTTACTTAGACTTACGGGAGAACCGCTGGGATTCACTTATAAAAACAAACAAAACAAACAAAAACACGGAAACAGCAAAACGACGCAGTTTTACTAGAAACTAGAATTGCTAAAACGAAACAGTCAGAGGCTGTAAACATATTTTTGCAAATGCAGAATTCGGGGTAACCTGTACTTTTTTTTTTAAATGCTTCGTGCCTTTTGTAAAAAAACAAACATCTCAGAAAAGGTCTCCTAATATTTGTTACCCAAACGCTTACTAGGACRTCACTCAAAGCGAGTTTCGCGGTTTTGCCTGARTATTCACAGACCACTGAGACTTCGGTAAGACAGAAACACTTCTAGCAACACTGCACGTACAGGAGGCACGTGCATTGGAAACCTGCAACGCATCTACCTCAGTGACTTGGCCATGCCTGAATCTGCACCACAACTCAGAACCTCTTAAAAATGCAAGACAATTGGTTGGGGAGGGTGCTTTTCTCATTTTTGGTTTCGGCTGGGCTTTGTGTTTCGAGTCGAGACAAAGCATGAAAGAGATCCTTTAGAGAAATCTAAATAGGTCTGTTGCACGCCAGACCTTGAACCCAGGCAGCACAACACACCAAAAGCTGACTCCCATCCCTACAGGTGCTCGTACTGATGCTGCAGTTATGCAAATGCATGCACAAGCACGCAATTATACACAGACACACGCCGCTAATACAGCCCCTGGCTTGACTTGGTGATCAGGAAGGAAGTCTTTCAATGTTCCTATACAGGGACTGGAGCTCAGGAAATTAAAACTTATCTCCAGAGTCGCTTCTCTGTGCAGGAATGTTCCCCCTTCCACAGCTTAAGAATCTAATTCGTTTTCCATTTCAACTCTCTTCCCTCCCCTCCAGTCCACGGGCAGTCATTACAAGATGCTCTGAGCACTTGCTCCTTTTAAAAACACTAAATCTGACCTGTTTTTTAACGTTAAAAAAAAAAAAGATAGTAGGACTGGAGGACAAGCACAAGGCCTTGTGTGCGGACTGAAGTTATTTACGGTGCAAAGTTGTGGTTTGCAGTGTGTTATCTGCAAAGGATGAGAGTTCTAAATTAAAAGATTTTTCAAAACAGCAAGCCCGTGATCAGACATAGATCTAATTAATTTGCATTTCAGGAAGAAACTATCAGCCTGCAATTGCAAAACTCTTTAAATAAGAGACTATAGTGAGAGAAAGTGACTCAACAAGTTTTCCTTTTATGCAATGTATATACATCCTTTCCACTGTATACATTCTTTCATAATGTGAGGTTTTTTTCCCAACTCACCTAAAATACCCTGTTTGCACATGAATCCCCTAATTTTTGTTCTGACCTTAACAGTAATCTTCTCATAGTATTTCTGACTGCAGTTGTGTGAGTGGAAAACTATGCAAGATCATCAGCTGCTAAATGAATCTGTCCCACAGTCATGGGGTGTGAGGGAACAAAAACAAAATCCACAACCAGGTTCAGTTTATGTTAATTAACCTCAGCAAGTCCAGTTTCACTTGTACTTTTTCATATGAACAGTTCTGGCATATATTTAAGCAGCCAATAACATCCGTAAGATCTTTACAAAGAGTATTATCTGACCAAACACGGTGTTATCTCTTGTCAATGTTCAATACATTCATGAAATACACCTCTCCCTTCCTTACACTGGACACTGACATTAGGCAGCCTCTGAAAAGCAAAACAAAACAAACACGCAAAATCTTCTCTTGGTCAACATGCAGAATACAGAATTTAAATTCAGAATACAGAATTTAAATGGAAAACAGGGAAACTCAAGTGTCTATATCCCTCAGACCCTCGTTCATGGCTGAAATGGCACAATCTCTGAGTAAACAGTGCTGTACAGCCCAGGCTGAATTCAGCTTCAACCAACATTATATTTTTTTTTATTTCATATATTCACAAACAGGCAATTCCAAAGAAAATCTAAACCCTTCACTTCAAATCGTACAACAAAAGGAAACTAAAGGTCAACAGCGTATCACTGCTGATATGGGAATACTGAAGAGAARGTTTATTCTAAACAAGCATTATCCTTTCTTCCTGAGTGCTTTTAGACCAGGAAAACGTGTAGTCCAAAATCTCACACAAAATCCCCGCCTCAAAGATTCCTGTTATTTTCTGACATACCCTACCCAGAACCAAGCAACACRGTTCTCATGCAGCGAAATGTCGGCCACATTAAAGCCTGTGGCAAAAGTCCAACTGACTTCAAGGGTCCTGGGTCTCACCCAGAGTGTCTGGTAAAAATGTCAGAACATTCCTCCTTACAAACCGAAAAAAATTCACTTCCAGCAGAAACCAGTTAGTAGCCAGCAAAACAACGACAAAAAAACCGCCCAAAACAACCACACTTTGAGAACAGATAAGGTTTTACTTTAGCCAAGTTTGAATCAAAAATTCAGGCCAGCTCTTATTTTTCATATAAACTGGTTGCCTTTTGCTACAATTTATTATCTCCATACATGCCACCATACAGCATATGGTCCTTTATGCTCCCAAGCATGAAAGTCTGGTGTGCCTGTGGCCACCTGTTACAGATTTTCCATTATGAGAAAAAGAACAGGAACCAAAAATAAAGAATAACTACACTGAGGAAACACTATATGACCCTATCCTGAGAAAAAGGCTGTCATTTGACATAAGCTTCTGAGAAGGAATTCCAGCAACAAACTCGAGGCAAATCCTCAGACAGGCCTCCATTTGTGGAGCTGTCTGCCAAGCAGGCTCCTATTGATAACACAGAAAGTATTCAAGGAAGAAGACAATTCCAAGCAATCAGGGCACTGAATGCTGGGCCTGAGATGTATTTATGGCACTGCCCTAAAAACATGAAACATCTTCTACCCACACAAATGAGCAAGGTGAGAGCTTGTTTCCAGCTGAGCCACTGGCTTCGTAGCAGTAGAGCCTGGAGATCTTGCTGTGCTCTGCTGATGGAGGGAAATGGTGAAAAAAGAATGAATTTACATCTTTTGCTGCACATGTAAACAGAGATGTACCCTTAAAGTGTAAAGGTCTAATTTTATGTAGCTAGAGGAGTATCAAATAGAATTTGGTCCCAGTCAGAACGACAGAGTGAAGCAAACCAAATTTTTTAAACCAGTGATGTCTCATGGGATTGAACCAAACAAAACCAACTAACAAAACCTCACACACAGGGCAAGACCTAACCCAGGTTTTGCATCCTGTAAATCAGAGAGTAGGTGGGTTATATAGGTTATATAGCTACCAGAGAAGTTGGCAGAGCAAACAGCAAAGGAGTAGCCTTGAGAAAGAAGCTGAACTGCAAAAATTGAATGTGAAGCCATGCTCTGCCATTATCTGCAGACTGCCACGCAGCATAGGAGTATAAGCCCATCCCCAGAAGTTGTGAGCCCATGATGCAAGGAACTTTACTGACAAAACAAGTTACAGTATGTGATTGGGGTTTAGCCACAGCCAGCTGACACAGCATCAAATGTGACCTGTCCTTGTCTGCAATTCTGTCAGTTTGGAAGGAAGAGCCGAGTTAGTGACCTAAATTGCTAATGAAGACAAGCCCTTATCTGGACAAAGTCTGTCTACAGCACTGCCAGCAAATGTCTGAGTTGAGCATATCACAACTCCTTATGCAAGACTTGATTTAGCAAGGATGGTGTTGGCTTAGATGTTGGCTTGCCTCTACATACCATGGAGAAATTCCAAAACTACCATTTACTGGAACTTCCCATTTCAGAGGTCTTGAGCTGGTGTGTTGGAGAGCCAGGGTGAGTCCCACCTGAGCCTCAGCCCTGCAGCTTGCTGTGCCTAGCCTGACGTGACAGGACAAGCCGTCCCTGTGTGCCGGGAATACAATGGGATTCTGCTCCAATTACGTGTTCCCAAAGCCGCTCCGAATTCCGTTACACCCATTCCTCACCCAGCCCATAGGAAAGSCAAAGCTCCCTCCCACAGCTGCACAGCCCCTCAGGAAAGTGGACAGCAGAGAGCATTTTAATTTTGCCAGCCTGCAGGGTTTTATCCTCCCGCCTGCACAGCTCCCCACCAGACACGGAAACGCGTTCGTATCCTAACACCGGCACACACTCGCTCCGTCTTTTGGCAAAAGAGTACGGAAATCTCGATTTATCTGTAAAATTAGGGACACACCCCACTTTCAACAGTTCATTCTGGCACCATATGAGCTTGTATACATCCATGTTTCGCTTACTTCCCTCCAGCAAACACTCTGGACTTGAGCAATCTCAAGGATCTAAGGTGCTAAGCCTCCGCTCCCATTAACATTCAAGAGGAATTCAGGCTTCAGTCCATTAAGAGCTTTTAAAAAAAAAAAAAAAAATCCCATCTAAATTAATTTGCCAGCAAGTCCTTTCCTGGCTAAGGACCGGTGAAAGCTACACTTCCAGAAATTCTGCCTTTCTGTGCAAGGCAAAAATCAATTCTGTGCTGATCTTAAGGGAGGAAAAAATACAGACACAGAAACRCGGGAATAACTTTAGGGTGGGGAAACTTTAAAAAGGCTTGATGGACCACCCCATAAAAAGACAAACAGTGATGGACTAGTGTGCACACTTCGGCACAACCCAGGTGCACACTAGTCCATAATTTTAAAGCAGCCTGAGATTTTCCATTAAAAGAAAAAAAAAAGGAAAAAAGAGGAGACAACYGTTTGAACTCCCTTCCTCTTGCTGCAGTCACTGGCCCTGACCCACAGAAACACGATGGGTTTGGCTCTCTAGAGAGACCCCAGGGCCCAGAACTTGAGTCTGCAATGGCAGCTCCACAGCTAAAGAGCTGCTTGGCTCTTTAAAGCACACAGAACTGATGTCCAAAGCTAGCATAACAAATACACTTTTGAAGTGGCTTTGCTACAAATACCTGTGGAGATGCACAGGCTTTAGTTAGAGTAACGCACCTACATCTCCTTGCCCTCAGAAGAAAAGGAAAGCCAACAGCAGCACAGCATGGAAGAGCTTTCTCTCTCAGAAAACAAACTGAAAGACACCAGCGTAGTACAGTACCACTGAAAAATGCTTCGGTGGAGTCCTCGGATATTTTAAGGGTGATTTTATCGTCTCCAATGCAGAGACTTATTTTTAAGATATCCCACTAATTCATCTTCCCTCTGTGTTATTTTTAAAACACAGTTTTAATTCCAGCAAAGAGGAACATTCTTTAAAATGGTCATCATCCTCACAAAGAGTGCAGGAGCGTTTTACATGTTGAACACATGTGTAAGAACCAAAAACCTGGCAACAGATTCTTCATCTTTCTTTCTTACGCTCTCTACCAGTTGATTAAACATCCCTGACAGGACAGTTCTGAAGGAACAGAGACTTGCAAAATGTCACTCGTTACCCAAACAATAAATCTTTCCACTACGACTGCAGATGCATGAGGAGTTCATTTTATGTTTACTTTTTTTTTTTTAATTTAGAAAACATTGGATTCAGAGAAAATACATAAACCGCTCTAACGCCAGCAGCTGTTAGAATTAGAGGGTGTTACACTTTCTCCAGCAACAACAGCTCGGCTTTTCAGTCTGGCATCTAACAGATGAAGACCCTTCAGCTCCAATGTGTCAGGAAAACCAGTGCAACCAGGATTAATTAAACTAAATTGCCAATAACGTGTAGGATAGCCATGTTCAGAAAGCTTTTAGGCGGAAATGTAGTATCTGGTGCCAGCCAAGACTCATGAGCTGTATTGTCCCATCAGGGCTATCTGTTTCTTGCCTTGCTCATCTACCTCTACTTGTTAAACGGCAATACCCCAAGAATTCAGTTTGTTTAAAATGAAATTTCAAGAAATATCATTGTTCATTAGGGTGCCTCTGGGGCATTTTATGTTTGTCCCTGTTTTTGGATGAGGAAGAAATTTCATAATTATGCTTAGAAATAAAAAGCACTTGCACTTGAACATGACACTATCATTTAATAGATTTCCCCAAACTAAGTGTTCTACAGATCTGGAAGAGAAATACAGACAATCACTTCCAGAGTTAAATGTCAGAAAGCTCAGCAAAGTTTCAATTGCACTTTTCTACTTCTAGGTCTCTCAGTCAGAGAACCATGCTATTAGTGATTATTTATTTATTTTCCCTCCAAATCACACAGGCTACGAACTGGAGCTCCAGATATCCAAAGACAAACTTCGTAAGTAAAATTACTGAACAGATGGAAGGTTCTGCAAGCTGTGACCTAGATTAGAGAAGAAATAACAGCAAAGGCACTCTGCAAGAGGCAGAACTCACAAGTTTTCCAGAGCTCGCGTTTAGAGTGAACATGAGCAACCTGGACAAGTTCACTGGGGTATCATTTCTGCAAACGGGCTCTGTCTCCCAACAATAAAGGAAAAAAAACAGCAACACACGATAGGAATTTTAATGTTTTAGCCCATACTCGTGTCTCCCAGGCAAGTTGATACTAGAGGTCACTTCCCATGTACGGAGAAAACAATCTTCATGGATAATAATGATAAAACCTTATGGAATGCAGCAACAACCAAAAAATGTATTCTCAGATGACTACATTAGGGCCAAGTCAATATTAGTCCCACTTCACCCACGCACTGCATAGTCTAAAAATGCTGTCAGCCTGATAAGAATTTCCTGATTCACTTAAAAAAAAAAAAAAAAAAAAATTACAACTGATCACCAAATTCAGCTGGAAACTCGCCGGAGACGACGATCTTCCAGGAGAGCCGGGGAGAGCGGCGCGGTGCGGTGCGCCCCGTCCGCGGGGAGCAGCGCGGGTCCCGTCCCGCCGGCGGGCGGAGGTTCCGCCCGTGTGCGCGCCCGCGGACCGCAGCGCACCGCGCGGGGAGGAGAAGGCGCTGCCCCGCGCCGGGACACGGGGCCAGCGGGGAGAGCCGTCCAGTAAGGAACGACGGCGGACAGAAGGGGGAGAGAAGCAAGGAAATAACTTTTTCCCTCCTGCCCCACTCCAGCTGAGCAAGCCAACATCCACCCGCCAGATACAAGAATCCGGGGGGGAAATCATTTTTTTCTTCTCAGGAAAGGTCTTACCAGGCTCCGTTGCTCTGGGGCAGCCTCACCAGCTCCCCGCATCTCCAAATCAGGCCGGGGGCTGCGGAGCGCATCGCTGGCTGGCCGGGGCGGAGGTCTCCGCCCAGGGCAGCCAGCGATGCGCCATGCAGCCCGCCGAGGGGGGGCCTCCCCAAAAAAACCCCGCACCTCCCGGTCTTCCCCACCGCGGCCACTCGCGCRGCCCTGCCCTCCCCGCGGCTCACCTGCGCGCAGCCCGCCGCGGGCGCGGCCACATAGCGGGGCGCCCCGCACGCCGCCGGGGCGGGCTGCTGCATGGCCACGTCCGAGCAGCTCATGGCCGCGGCCGCCCCGCGCCACCGCCGTCTCCCCCTTCCTCTTCTTCCTCCTTCTGCTGCTCTCGCTCCCCGGCGCGGGGCGGCCGCGGCCAGGCGCCGCGCAGCCCCGGCTGCCAGCGCATCTTCGGCGGCCGCCGCGCCCCGCGCCCGCACTTATAGCGCGGCGGGGCTGCGCGGGGCGCCCCGGCGGCCGCGGCGGCGGCGGCAGCGCCGGGAGGGCGGGGACGGCACCGCGCCCCGCCCGCCCGCCCGGTCCGCGGGCGCGCAGCACCTGCCCAGCCCCGCCCGCCGCCCCGAGCGCCCCGCGGGTTACATCTATTGGCTCTCGGAGCGCGGCCCCCTCGCTCCCGGCTGCGAGCGGGAAGCGCCCCGGTGCCGCTTTGCGGTCCGTGAGGAGCTCAGCCCAGCCTAAGCAGCGAGGGCTCCCGGGAGTAGGTGTCACCTGTATCGGCCACGCTTCAGCTCCTCGGGGGTTTATCCTGGAAATTCATCCGGGAGGAAGGAGGAACCTACGTGTGCCATAGGAGGATGGATGCGTGTTGGATGCAGGTTGAACTGGCCCGGAATCTCTCTTCCCTCCCCACATTTGGTCCACAATGTTAAAAAAAAAAAAAAAAAAAGTGTACCTCTCTACTTGAAAAAAATATATGGAAAACTAGGATCTGGTTGTAAGGACTTCAGTTGTATTCAAATGTRTTCCTGGTCTACCTCTGTGTGCACACTTCTGCCAGCGAGCTGCCCTACTGCAATGCCACGCTTGGAGGCTTTCGATACCATTCCTCACATGGAAAAGACCATGCCTTGTTAGCATTATCCCAGCTTATGAGCCTGGGAAGGACTTACACTTGTTTGCTCTTCTCATCAGGTCTAAAGTGAATTATTTGAAGTTTGAAGTTTCTTTTTTCACAAAATTTGTTTTGAAGTTTACCTGCATTTAATCCAGTGGCCAGGAATTGAAGCCTTTGRTCAAAAATTCTAAATTTATACTCTCTCCCTCTCTCTCTCTCTCTTTGTATACATATACACACACAAGCACACACACATCTCCTTGGCCAGAACAGTTAGATGAATACACAAGGTTAAAATAGCTCTGTCTGACCCCAGTAGGATTCCCTGTTTGCAGAAAGCATTTCTCCAAGACATTCAACTGCAGTACTTTGAACAAAGATCCAATTTCCTGCAGACATGTTTAGTTTCTTTTTTTTTTTTTCTTTTTTTAAGTTTTGTGCATACAGATTTTAAGGTAGCTATGAAATTTTTGAGTAGCACTCTGATAACCTGTTCCTGTTGTGTTTTGGATATCTGTGTGAATGGATTCCAGCTGAAGCACTCACCTTTGCAGTCACTCCGAAGTTTCTGCAAGGGTACAATGCACTCGCATATACCAAATGCGTGGGCTCCTGACCGGTTTCTTTGTCAAAACAGAAAATCCAAGTGCTGACTGCTATGTACAAATCTCTGCTCGATCTGAGCCATGTTAATGGGAGAAACCTCTTTCCCCTCATTTCCTGCTGCAGCAAGCCTGAGGCAGGACATCACCCCGCCAGCGGCGCTTGCAGCAGCCGGAGGCCGCGGGCCGGCAATACCRAGCACCACCTTCTGAAGTTCGCTGTTCCTGGCCACGAGCCTGCTCCTGACCTGGAGGG
The DNA here is from genome assembly GCA_003713295.1 of Parotia lawesii. Classification (NCBI taxonomy): domain Eukaryota; kingdom Metazoa; phylum Chordata; class Aves; order Passeriformes; family Paradisaeidae; genus Parotia; species Parotia lawesii. Next base: position 6,522,254 of record RAHM01000011.1, read on the forward strand.
TTTCACCGCAAGCACATGGCCAGGCTGCCTCCAGGCATTCCTCTGGCCGCCCTGTCTCCTGGCACCCGGCCTCCTCGCCTCTGGACGACTGGCTGCTATCCACCCTCGCGGATCCTCCCCGGGAAGCTTGTGCCGCTTGCCGCAGAGGATTGTGAAACACGTTTCCTGGTTTAGGGGAGATGTTGTTTAGCACCGCTCTGTCTGAGGTAAAACGCTTTCAGATGCAATGACAACAAGGCCCGGTGCTGGTTTATAAAAAACGACACCCGAAAAACCCAGAAGAAAAGCCTCCTACACTTAATAACAGTAAGAAAACAAGCCTGTGAAGTCACAAATAGAAACAAATTCTTTCAATACCGATTGATAATTTTTAGGAGAAAATCCAGTATCGGTCCTTAAAGCAGAACAGACCAAAATAGAAAATGATTTATCGTTTATTATGTTAATGTGACACATTGAAGTGGGAGTACATTAGTGATCATTTTTCACCCAAGTACATGAGGCATTTGCAAGAGATTTATAAATGCGCTAACACAGAGATCACTGTTTTCCACAAACTGCCAAAATTCTCCAATACTAACACACATTTCTTATTACCAGATCCCGACAGAATCCCTATCAGATGCCTTTGGGTGTGGTACAGTGGCATGATGCATCATGTCAAAAAGCAGATCAGGACCATTATCAGGCAGATGTTTGACACGATGCATCGTGTTACTCAGCCAGTGGCACACTGCCRTCACTCAAAAGGATTCTGACATGATACAGTGTGCCAATACTGTAGCACAAAACCAGCATGTTCCAAAAATAGGGACAAATTCACCTCTGGCATAAGTAGAAGTAACTGCAGTGACTTCATTAGATTTGCATCTGCTTATGTCAACAGTGAGTTTGGCTYGTAATCTCAAATTTATATAAAAGAGTAGTAGGTGGCTGCATTTTCAGGTATTTGTTATATTGTTTTCTACTCCCAGCATTCAACCATTGTGAGACAGCTGGGGTGAAACCGCCACCTTTCTCAAGTCCTTCCCCTCCACCCTACAAGAAGCAGCATCGGATTTCCATTTTTAACAGTGTAACAATACCTCAGAGTACGTAGAGGGCCACTCTTTTCAGAAACTTGGGAGGTTGTGAGTTTGGGAATTTCACAAGCAATAGGAATTTACAGAAAGGGAAGAAAGAGGATCTCTGCTTTCTGCCTCCATACTATTTCTCAACAGTAGCTGCAAGTGCTGGGTGCACAACAGCAGCAAAATAAATTTTGAGTGGCAATTAGAGTAATAGTAAAAGAATGACATGAAAGAGCAGCCAGGATGAAATGTGAGATCTGATAAGATTTGGAGACTTCTTAAAAGGCATTGTAATTTATTGTTTTCCCCTTTCATCACTCTGGAATGAAAAGCACAGCTTGCTAATGCAGATGCATCACACTGACAAAAGGAGTGGAGGGGAACCAGCTAAGGTAGGGCTGGTGTGAGATCTTTACAGAAGAGAAACATCCTGGCTTTCTGCCACAGTCTGTTGCTTTAGTGAGGAAAAGAACTGGTTCTGTTTTAAATAAAGTTTATTCATCTTTGCTGTATGTTCTAGCTTCTTAAATCCATCAGGGTTTCTTGGATTCTTGGACCAGCTGAACTTCAATGATTCTAAGAGTAACCAAAAGGAATAAAGACCAGAAAATCCTCAGAGAGCATTAAGTAAATACCACCACCAAATWTGACTTGGTACAGCAGCTACGTGGGTTGTAACTTCAAGGGAAAATGGCTTGTCTGGTACACTGGAGATCTGGAGGAGAGAGGAAGAGCATAGCAATGTGSTAAAGCAATCTGCACGGGCTCTCCAAGCATTCATTTACTTGTCTGCTTTGAGATGGGCTTTACAGTTAGATTTAGAGGTGCTCACCACTTCCACAGATCAGAAAACTTATMTAGAGGCCTAAATAAATTCTGGAAACAGCTGCAAGCATCTCAAACCTTTTGAACAATATCAGCAAGAAGTAAGGGTCTTTCCCCTCCCTTCTCACTGCTGTACAATTATTCCCAAATATTTATTTGAGGAGACAGCTCTGTACAGTGAGCATTCCCCCAGAGATTACAGCCACCAAAACAACCACTCCACTGCTGTATCCCCATTCCTCCTTGTTTCACCCTCTGCTGACATTCTATAAATATTTAAATCACTGGAAACCACACCCTAGCTAGCTGTGGCTGGTGCTTACAGGCAAAGCCTCTTGGCTTTGCTGTTATGGCCCATTCCACAGCCAAAACTGTAACACATTAATTTTTCCTAAAGGARACCAAACTGGAAGATGCACATGGCGTCCCAAGGAAATACACACCAGGCATTACCTATGCCTTATGTATAAAGGAATAGGAAGGTTAAAAACAATGTTTTTTCACAACTGGCTGGGAATTCTCTGATGCGATGGACAGTGATTTTTTTTTCAAGAAGTCAACTTTGATGAAATAGCTTATTTTTTTGTGAGGCACAATCAATCTTGAAAAAAAMCACTCTGTAAAGCAAGTTAAGTTTCTGGTGAAATCTGCCACCACAAAAATTTCTAAAGGTTTTCCACCAAACTACATTATACAGGGTAGCCCAGCTGGGAAGTTTATCTTGACCTCAAGACTCAGGGAGTGCTAGGCATGTTCCTGTAAAACTACAATGCCATCACCACTGGGATCTACGCTTCCAGCTGATCCACTGCAGATCCCAGAAGAGCAGGAGGCAACAGAGAGCTCAAACACTCCTGGGTTGAGCTCCATTTTTCCCCATTCCCCAGGGAAGAAGCACAAGCTGGAGGCAGGCAGGCAGGCACTTACTTTCATTTCTGAAGGAAAAGAATGGAAACAGCCTGCCCCAAACACTTGAGGAGGGAGAGAAGGATGAGAGTTATCTCCATTCTGGAGGACAAAGCTTCTCTCCGTATATATTTATATTTCTCCAATTTGAAACAATACAGAAATTGAAGGGTTGAGTATTTAAAGCAAAGTGTTCCATTCATACAATGCCATTTTAATTCATACAGCACCTTGTGAATACCAGAAACAGGCTTAACATTTTCCTTAGACTTGTAGCCAGGCACCCTCAGCACTAAGGTTTTGATCCCCCTGGAATAGGAGGCAGCAGTTCATGTGTGGCAAATACATTACCCTGAGATTTTAGGATCTCTTGGTTCAAAAAGCAGCAAACCACTGGACAAGTTGTAGTCATGAGATGCACTGTAATCTCTCCACAGAATGTGAGGATCTGGATACCTCTCTGGTCATCTCCTTCATATTTTGTAATAAAACCAAAGCTGCAGTGCCAATTACAGCAAATATCTTTCTTCAAACCACTAACAGCTTTCACATCTCATGCCTGCAATCTTCAGCAAATAGATCAAGGACTGTTATTCATTTTAATGCCTGAATGCATTATATTTATTCTTGTTATAATATGTTCTGTTACCACAGAAAATGTTTGGCTCCCAAAGAAAAAGAGGGAATTGTGTCAAAAGTCCAAATTCTTCCTCGAAATGCAAACATTTTTAATGGCTTTAATGGAAGATATGCATTGGAATCCCAGGGCACAATCTGGCACTAAAATCCTCCATCTAAACTGGAATTTTTCACCATGTCTTTTTCATAATCTATTATTAAGCATGTTTCCATCTCAGCAGTTGAAATTTGGGGCCCTGTTGCATCTGAGAGGGAAGTGCAAAGCAGCTGGGAAGTAACTGTAAAGGAGAAGCAGAAAACGGATTGAAACCCTCATATGCTGGACAATGCTGTTCTCTTCCATCCTTCTCCTCATAGGAACAAAAAGCACACTGGGGTGATCCCACGAAATTCCAGCTGGAACAGCAGCAGCATCTGACCCAGTGCAGGRCAGCTTCAGTGCTGTTCCCAGTCACCCCGAGGGTTTCTTTGGTCCCTGTCTGGCCACAGATTGAGCACGGATTCCCTCCCTGCTTCCCTTTTGAAGCTCTCAGGCTGCAGCAAGAGTGGTGAATATGGAGAGGCAGAGGGTGAAGCCCAGCAGCTCCTGGCTAGTGAAAAGCCTGGGAGAACTGGTTTTCTTGTTCTGTAGCCCTGGTGACCAGTTCATGAGCACTGACTGACACCTGGCTCTGACATCAGTCCTCTTGTCAGTGTAGCCACTCACAGAATATCCTAGCAAATCCTCCGGGCTTTGGCACAGCCCCCGTAACTGTGGAATGATGTGTACGGACACTTTTTGGATGAATTAGCCAGAATATGATACAGAGTGTCTGCCAATTTTATGCATGTGTGTCTAAATGGTTAACAGGACAGAGACACCAGGACAAACTAAGACTAATGCAGTGATATAATGATCACTTTGATCTTCGATTAGTTATTAGTTTGAAAAAAAACCCCCACAGTCTTACAGTCTTGCTCCCCTCTGCTCAAACGATGCTTAAATGCCCTACAACCATCCCTGCTGGCACAGCTAACATCCTGTCTTGCATGCAGACATTGCAATCCACAGGAGAACAGGAGTGATTTGCCATTCCTGCTTCACCCTCAGACCAATATCACACTCCAACAGTTTTGTCACCAAACACTGAAAGTCCATCTTTCCCGGGTAACTTCTCATGAAACAAAGGAATTGCAGTACTGTGTCCAGTTGAGCTGCATTCACTTTACTTCCTCCTCCTCCCCCTTTGCTTGACATAAGTGGTTTCAATAATACTTCAGCTAATAACACTCCTTATGGTTTATTGGGTGTGAATAGTCACTATAGGAACATTTGATGAACACTCTGGTTTGCAGAAACAGGGCAGTGTGAACCCTTTCTTTGGCTCACAGGACAGAAAGCATTTACACCGAGGAACACTGCCATGTTTTTAATACCACATACCATCTCCCAATTCTAAATAAATATATGTTAAATGGAAGTGAAAAGTTGTTTTGCTGCAGTTTCATACACGCCTTTAAAAATTTAACAACTGCTTGAGGTTTTGGGTTTTTTTGGTGCAGTTTTTTTTAGTCCTTTTGCCAAGAGTGTGTATTAGAGTAATAATATAATTTGCTTCTATACTAGATTATTATAATAATCCAAACTGTCAGCATTGTTATAATAATTATATTATAATAATTATATTATAATAATAATTGGATTATTATAATAATCCAAAATGTCAGACTGTTCAGCATGTCTTTTCATACTGCTCTTGTGATCTCATTATCATAGGCTTTTCATTAGCTTTTCTTTGCTCATCAAAAGAACTTGTGTGTCTGGTGAAGGAAATGGCCAAAAAATCACTTTTAGAGTATTACCAATCTCTTGGTAAATAAAAAGCAGCCATTAATAACACTTAGCCATCTCTTCTCAGTTCTCCATGACTTTGTTCCTCTCCCATCACAGTGGGAAAGCAAGTAATTAATTCCTAGTGAAATAATACGTGGCATAGCAAAATGCGTAAAATATTTATATGTGATTGCACATTCTCACAATGACCATGGTGAGCTATCACCACTATTTCTCTTAGAGCTGGAGATACAGAAGCTGTGGGCTTAATCAGCTCAAATCATGGCCAGAACTTTTGTCATTCAGACATGAGCTTCAGTCATGCAACTTGTTTAGCCTCTCGTAGGGAGCAAGATTCATTGTCATGATTATTTCCCACTCTCTGGGTATCTCTGTGCTTAGGTTGTGATTTCCTTAACAAAAAAAAAAAAGGAGGTCTTTAAGTGAGCAAAACCAGCATCCTGAAACTGGAAAAATGAGCTTAAAAAGGAAGATATTGCTCACAGTGATGATTTGTCCCTTCCCAGAAAGCCAGAGGAGGTGGGACATGCAGGAGAATTTTGCTTGCACAAAAGCCAAAGCACGCTACTGAATAGAGATAGTATTCCCAAAATCAGGGATAAGAGAGCTGAAGATTAAGCTCTATCTTCTTTTTCCATAAKGGAATTTTCTCACCAGTTAAACAGTCCTTACCCCTATACACACACACATTATTTCTAACATCTAGAAGGAACACTGTGCCTCTGTCTTAAAAGTGCAGACAACAGTGTTCTRGAGGAGATGGGTCCAATGCAACAGTACTCAGTGTTTACTTCATTAATGTAAACTTTTGTAAATGGAAAAATATATTAAACACTTTCTTCTAAATTCATCTTTCATATTTCTAAGGGAGACAGGGAATTATCACCTCTGGAAAGGCACGTTTGAGCCAACATATCAAACAGGCTAAGAGCTCTGGAATAGCCCCTGTAGCTCAGTACGAATAAAATATGTAATTCTCCAAGTGTATCAGTACCACAGCTCACATAAACATCACCAGTTTTTGGTGAAAGTTTGAGGGTTTGGAGTTTTTTTTAAGTCTGCTGCAGTAGAGAAACAGGAAGCAGTTAACAACACTAAGACTAAACCCAGGCATTTAAATGTCACATTACAATTTTAGAGATATCTTTACAGTTTTGGTAGAGCTTGCTGGGGAGTCTCTTTGCAGCCTCAATTCCCTTATTTTAAAGAAGTACTAATTGCTTTCGAAATTAGAGAAGGCTGCACCACTGGAGAATCATAGCATGGCTTAGGTTGGAAGGGACCTTGAAGACCTTCTGTTCCCACCCCTCTGCCATGGGAGGGAAACTCCCCCTAGATCAGGTTGCTCGAGGCCTCATCCAAACTRGCCTTGAACACTGGCACGTTCTTTTACTGTAAGCAGCTTATTCTTTGCAGGCCTGTCCCAGAGATACCAAACACAAACTTATTTGCTTCCTATTGCTCTCAATCCCAGCCCAAAAAGCGGGCAGTAAAGAGAAGTTGCTCACCTGTTCTTGAAATTCTTGCAGAGAAGAGCCATGTGGGAAGGATACACAGGCAGCAACGGAGGAGAATTTCCTCTCCCGAGACAGGGAGCACAGCAACACCCCTTCCAAAAGCATTTTCCTTGGAAGGAGAATAGGAGCCTGTTTGTCTCCTCTGTCCTTACACCTAAGCCCTGGGGTCCAAGTGCGCTGCTGTGACTCCAAGCTAGAGGTGGCAAAGTCCTTTTACTCTGACTAAAGGCAGCTATTTCTTCCACCAATGGCATCTGCATATTCCCAATCAGGGAACGCTTTAACAAGCTGCAGCATCTGAGAAAGGTGGGCTGCAGGGTCCTAATTAAATAGCGACTGACATATCGCTTTTCAAACTAAACATCCAGCTGGGATGCTCAGGGTAGCACTCTCGGTTTGTAAACAACAGCACAGAGCACTCCACAGAGCAGTCCTGCGCCCTTCTGCCACGAAACACTGCAGAGGCTCCCTGCGCCCTTGTAACAAATGATCTAATGATTCTCAGGAGGAGGAAACAAGGCTGATTTGTAGCTCTCTTCAAGAGGCTAAGCCAGTTAAGCAAGACTTCTTAATTGCCTGCTCTTTATTATTTAATGCATAAGCTAGAAAAAAAAAAAAACAAACCCTTAGGGCCAGATCCCAAAAAGGTATTGAGGTATCCAAGCCAGGCAGAAGTCAGCTGCAATTACGAACAGTGATACTAAAAACTTCTGCTCAGCTGCTGCCCAGCTCGGAAGGCTCTTAAACCTAAGTAGGTACCTATTTCAATTTTAAAGTTCTCCAGGTGCCCAGCATTCAGCTCCTGTACATGCCAAGAAACACTTCGTTCCTGACAGTGCTGAGGAAGCTTGTGCCGGCCCAGTGCTGAACCTCTTGAGAGCCAGGAGAAGCCCAAGAGGTTTCAGTCCCAATGAATGTTCACCTGGTGGACAGAAACACCTGAAAACCTACCTGTGTCTCTTGAATGGGTTATAAATAATGTCAAGCCTAATTATAAATTACAACGTGGCCGGCAGACAGGCCTGCTCAAAGACATGTCRCAGATCCAGCAGGTACATGAAGGAAAGCGAAGCAGCAGAGAAGCAATCCCAGTGTTCTCAGAAACGCTCAGAGCTGCAACTTGTTAAGGACAAATGAGCCAGGTACCTCACCCACAGCAAGGCAAGAAACATGCTTTTAAAACACTGCAGCTTCTCTCTTCAGACTGAACTGTGGGGAAATTGATCCTTTAAATGAGTTGGACTGAAGTCAGACTAACACTGAAGTTCATCAGCTGTGGGGTCTGAAAACAGTGGGGCAGCCCCTGTAGCCTTGGCCCACTCAGACTCCTGCCAAGAACATGGAGGGAGAGACAGGAATGAGAGCAGGAGCACTTTTTCCCCTCTTCTCACATTTCCCATCAGTGGTTCTATGCACAGATCACTTGAGAAATCTCGCTTTCCCAAAAAGCGACATTTGTGCTGTGCAGTTTAGATATCACCGTTTTGAAAAAGTTTGTTGTTCTCTTTTGTTGCACATAATCCTATTCTCRTTGATATCTGCTCGAGAGGGATGCTGCTCGCTCAGGAGAGCCTTTGGGACTGTGTTCCACACACAACAACATCTAATAAGACTTATTGCTATGTTTCCTTGCTTTGCTGCGAATTCAGGTACTGCACTAATGGAACAATGAGATAGGCCCTTGACTTGGTAAATACAGAAGAAAAAAAGGCTTATGTAAGAGCCTATAAAAACAAGACAGTTCAGAATTCAGGCAGCTGCTCTATTCTTGATTCCCTCCATTGTGCCTCAGGATGGACAGACGTCAGCCAGCCAGATCTCTTACATGCATTATTGTATTCTGTGAAGTTTGGGCATAACAGAAACAATGGCAAAGATGAAATGGTAATGTTAACTTTTCTGTTCATCTTCTGACACACTTTAAATCACTTCATGTGGCATYGCACTCCTAAGAGATTTGATTGCTTTTAAAATTAATACTGTGTAAGGAAAAAAAATGTCCCTTAGGCCTGTTGCAGTATTTATAAAGGTAATTTCTCTGTTCGCAGAATATTTAACCTCAGCAGAGATATTCCCCTTGTTGTGAATGGCATCTATAGAGCTAAACAATACAAAAATCAGTCTSAGGTTCCAGGAGTAGTTTTGATCCATGTCTCACTTGTTGTCATGGTCAGTGCCTGGAGATGACTCCAGGGCGATGGAAATGTTAATGCTCCATACTGAAAACTGTTTGGAAGCAAAGCCTGTGCGCCATGAGGTTTCTGCCTCCTCAGAGTGAGGGTAGAGCTCCCACAGCTCTAGAATGAAGAGGACACAAATCTCTGCAGAAGACAGAATTTTCTGCAGATAAAAAGGTGAAAGGATCCACCAGAGTCCTGGCAAATGTCAATAAAGATTCCATCAGCTACGAGAAATTGTTTTCTCGAAAACATTCACAGAGACAAGTATAGCTATTTTAGTAATTGAACCAACTCTTTCCCTTCCCACCTTCACCTCCTTGAAGAGAATATAAACATCACCATGCACAGCTGGAAGTTCCTCAGCCATTATTGTCATTTTTTATATTTCTGTATACAAGGAATAGAATTGATGATCTATGAATACTAGCATGAACTTCAATAATTTATATTTTAAATGTGCTAAAGAGAATGAAGTTGTTGCATTCAGTCATTGCTTCCTCTCTCAGAAAAATAAGAAAGCTGAGGGCACATAGTGAATTTTAAATTAGTCAAATCTGAAAGTTAATCCATTGCATGTAATTAAGCACCAACACACGACATGTCACTCACCAATTGTCTCACTATTAGGCTTTTGAAATGTCCAAATGACAACTTGAGTAGGGTTTTATGGAATTTCTCTGTTTTTAGAGCAGCCTTAGAAGGCTGTTAGAATTAAATTTTTTTGAGAGCAGTAAGCATTTTTCATACAGAATTGCCAAGTTGGAAACCCTGAAGCTTCTGGGTTGAGATTCCCATTTCAGAGGAAGGACCTTGCTCTAGCGAGAGTGCAAGATACCACAAGAGGAAAATGTCTTGTCTAATGGCAAACATCAATTTTTAAGAGAAGTGAATGGTTGGGAATGCTTCTCTACTCGTTCTGCAGAGCATTAGGGACAGCACAGCTCACTGGGTAAGCAATTAGCCTGATGCAGGCACTTGAAGGAGAAAGCACGCACAGCAGGACGCTCAGTGCTCAGGGGCCATCCAAGCAGGACTTACAACCACTCTCCAGCTTCACTGTGGTTACTGCCCTTGTGTTAAACAGCTGAAGTGAGTGATCACTGTGTTGGCTGGGATTCAGAAACGTGGATCTGTTCAGTCAGACAGCACCAGTGAAGGGATGCTCCAGGGAGAAGAGATGCCTGCAGCCTATAGGCATCAACAGTGCAACCTTTCCATGCTGATATGAGAGGAGGATGTGAAATGCAGCAGGATTCCCATTTCTGGCAGTYCAACACTTTGGTTTGGTACTGCAATACATACATTTTTGGATGATTTTGAGTAGATGGTCTCAAAACCGTGTGGCATTTTCGAGAGGGTTTTGTAATTTGTTTCTTGTTCTCTGACCCATGCTTGATTCCATGGAATATTGTAGCCAACCTGATGAGGGACTTGGGATGCTCCGAATTATTCATCATAAACAAAATTGATATAGAGCTGTCTGTTAATCATGCTAATTCAAGCTTTTACCTCTCTGTTTCACAGGGCTCCTATTTTTAAATACRGCTCAGGTACACTGCAATCAGATATGCCAGTTGTGCATCTCCTAGGCAGCAAGATCTAGTGCACACAAGTAAGAGGATTCATTTCAGTCTCTCAGGATGGTGAGATGTCTTCTTTTCTGGTGTGATGTCTTCTAAAACAAATGGAGAGGGAATGCAGAACTGTGCCTTTAATTCATTTATTTGGTTTATGTCTCTCAGGCAGTGATCAATCATTCTTCTCCAGAATTTCCACTCGTTTTCTGGTGGTAAATTTATCAGCAGGGAACCAGCCATAGTCCAGATTTTGAACTTGAAGAAGTCATAGTCCAGGTTTTGAACTTGAAAGATGTAGGTAAGAATCTGTGGAAAAAAAGTGAGAATATGAGTCTGTCAATAACAGACAGGCCTACTGAGAAAAGCAGTCCATCCAAGAAATTCTCTTGCAGTCTTCAAGAATTCGCAGATAAACCCACGTCCTTTAAGAGAAGTAAATCCCATTTATGCTTACAGATAGTACATATTGAGTTTGGCTGCTGTGATACCAATTTGTGTCCTGCAGATGGACATCATCAGCAAGAAGCTGAAAGGTTTGGGTCTGCACAGGACTCTGGGCACAATAAAAARCCCCAAACAAGGCACTTTCCCTTCTGGGTAACCTAACAGAGACTTGAGCAGTGACAGCTGGATATGATCATCCCCACTGATGGCCTGGCATGTCCATTCCCAGTGCCTGAGCAAACACAAGTATTGACTGGACTGTTTCTGGGAGGTTACCCACGAGGAAAGAGCTGTTGATTATTTTCTCCACTTTACTGTAGTAAGGCACTACTTTTGGTCTATTGTAACCAGAGCTCACAAATGGGTGGGCTCCTAAATCATAACTTCAAATCAACCTTAAACAATTTTAAGATTGAGCCCACCAGAATTCTTTATCAGATTTCTGAGGGCTTCTGAGCCTTTGGGTTCATTCTTTGAGCTTTATTTGGGTTGGATTATTTGGAAAACACCATTCTGGTGTTTTCTCAGTAACTGTGAGAACAAAATTTTATTTGCATTTTAAAAGAAAAGTAAGGAATGTAAAAAAATAATAATCACATGACTCRAAGAATAGATGTGTAAACCCAGCAAATATTGTGTGACTTGAAACAAGAATAAAATTTTTTGGTAAAACTGGTGGGAGCAAATTTTCTTCTCTTAATGTTTGAGTTTCATATTTGGAATTATAGGCTCAGGCTCTTTGGTAAATATAYGGGAACGCAGAGCCCTGCTTTAATTATATTTCTAAACTAAGGGTTGAGCTATAAAACTCCCTTTTGCATAACATGCAAGATAAGCTTAGCTTTGTCCAAATCTGAATGCCACCTGATTTCAAAAACAGAACCAAACTCACTGGAGGATTCCTCCAAGAAATCCTGGAATACTCTGAACCTCTGAAAGTGACATTTGGCAACAGCAGCACGGAAGTGCAGGCCAGGCTCAAGGTAAGAATGAATTAATAATTGTAACACGTAGAAAACTGCAGGATCAGAGAGGTGATAAATCCACTTTATGGGATCAACCAGCAGTTTCTTACACGCCTACTACTTCCACTTTCAGGATTAGGTTCTGGTTTGGACACCCTGTTAGTGAACACTACAGAGCATCACTGGCTGGAGAAGTTATTGTTTCTAGCGAGGCTGGTGGTGCTAGGCAGCTGCTCAGCCCACCTCTGGCTCAGCCAGCAGGCTGGAAAAAGAACATAATGCCTGTGGGGACACTTGTTGGTTTTTGTGGGACAAAATTCATAATCCTGAGGCTCACGGGACAATTCATTAGTGAGCCAATCTGCATTTAGCATGGCTTTCAAAAAGAGTAAACAAGGAGCTTTAATAAAAGGCCATTTTTGTTTTTTGAAGAGGAAATATAAATACTATGCATGCAAATTAATGTTTCTAGACCACAGTCATGCAACCTACTGCTTAACTCAACAATACTCTGAAAGACAAACATACATTAAAAAATGAATTAACCTCCAGGCTGCAAAATTTTGATAAAAATAGATCTTAAATAGATAAAGGGCAAGACTTCCAAAACCCATGAAATTAAATTGCTTTTATATTTCCTTTTTCTTCCTATACCTTTACCTCAGAATAGTATTTTCATTATAATTGCATTAGCAGTTTTGAATTGTTCTTCGAAGTAAATCTTTCATAACTCAAGCTAGTCATGAATAATTTTGTTTCTAAAATGAAAAATCAAAACCGGGGCTATTTTGAGTGGGTTATATGAACACTATTCCTCAAGGGAAATAGAAATACCACTTCTCACTGTGGTCCAGAGTCATACTGAATATGCCTTTCCATGCTTGGTGATAGGAAGTTGCTCATCATGGGAGGAGAATTTCAGATGGTGACCTTAACCCCTAGAGTTCAGTAGAGTTGTGGAGTAATTGATCCTGACTCCTCAGTCTCCCAAGGCAAACCTGCCTTTTTCTGGGAGCACAGGAACTACAAGAGACACAGAAAGGGAGACTAGTAAAATATTCCTCTCTGAACAACTGCAGGAAACACCTGAAAATTGTCTGATTTCAGTCTTGATAAGACAGCCTGAATTGCAGGAGGAGGCCGAATTCAAAAATGAGTCTGTACCTTCTTTGACATAGGTAGATAAAGCCACTTCAGTTGAAAGAGATCTGAATTCCTTATGGATCCTATCAAATGTGACCATAAAAACGTCTCTTAAATATTGAAACTATGAGTAAGTTTTATTGTACATTGCAATAATTTTTTTGTTTTATTTAAGGGGACACCTCTATTACCACACTGGGCCTTAATCAGTTGTCAGTAACATTCATGCAAGTTTAAGAAAGCCTAGTGAGGATGAGAGCAGGCACTGAAGAAAATATCTTATCTGATTAAAAGTGAGTAATAAGGACACGCCAAATTGCTGGGGAGTAGTTGCCACAGGACAGTCAGTGATATGGCATCAATCAGGGGTGCAGCAGAGAAATCCACAGTRATGACTTAGTGATGGGAAGCCCAGAGAAAATGCCAAGTCTCTGCTAGGCATCTATAACGTSGATTTATAAGTACAAAATGAAATGCAAACTACCCAAGTTAGCTGAATTTTATTCAATCATGCCTTCTGTCTATTTATCTGCTTTTCTTTTAAGCATATTAATCTATCATTTTCATATTCATTCTGTAACTGGAAGCAAGGTTTCCTTTGAATGATGATTTCATTAGGATATGTTCTGCCAGATAGCKATGCCTCCAGAGTTATGTACTACATTAATTCTGTCACTTCTTTTACCTTCTATTTTTGTTTCACACAAATTATGAAAAAAAAAAAATCCTACATGCTAATAAGGAGAGGATGCTATTTTCATGTATTTGGCATAATTTAGATGAAAGTTGAACCTTCAAATAATACACAGTTCACAAAGTAGGACTGCTTACCATGCTAACTGAACGAGTCTGTAGCTTATCAGAAAATTATTACAAAAGACAAGAATTACATTCTTTAAAGTCAAAGACAAGTAAGTCCTCACCACTTTTAGGAGCTCTTGGAAAAGTCAACTCTTTCAAAATAGCCTTTGGTGCAAGCTCTACGTGCTCCTTACCACGATCCAGTCATTCCTGCAGTTATATTAAACAGCACTCTCCATACGAGAAAAACTATGAGACAAAGCTCATGATAAATCATGGAKTCACTAGAAAACTATGTAATAGCAACAAACTCAGTTCATCTGCCCTGCTGTAGTGTCCTCCCATCTGAAAGGAGATGGAAGAGGACACACTCAGTATAAGGACTGTGCACTCAAAACATGCAGGAGCATTTAGGTTGCCCCAGCATGAAGAGGCTGTCCAAAACCAAAAGTGAATTAGACCCTATTTGTATCTCTATTCCAGCAAAGAAAGTCTGCCAGTTCAGTCAAAGTAAGAATATTTGGATAATTTTCATGCAGGGACCATTTGGACCTTGCCAACAGAGCCTGTCGAATAAAATGTCGTGAATTAACCTGTTTCTTCCCACACTACAGCCTTTCCCCCATCAAGAATCCTGGGAAAAAAGCATAGTATGGGAGGGAACAGAATGGACAATTCATCAAACTTCTCCATCTTTTTAGGCTTTCACCAGCATCATCTGCTGTCACAAGTCTCCTCCAGAGAAGAGGGTTCTGACCACCAGGCTAAAGCAGCAACCATCAGGGTACCACGGTGCTGAGCTAAACCCAGCTGTCCAAAACAACCATTTCCCATTCCTGCATCAAGGACACTGAAGGCAGCTCTATACAGAAAAATAATTGGTCTTATTAAGAAGAAAAATGAGTTTGCTTTTAAATTTTATTACCTATGGTATACTAGCTCAAATTTGAAGTAGGAAACAGAGATGATGGAATAACTAAAATTTGTTGAAGACAGGTAAAGCATTTGTGRTTTCCCTAGTAGTAGCTAGGATAACTTAGGTACTCCTAATCATCATTTAAGGAAGTTTTTCTCAGACTTGTGGAAACAGAACTTGTATTTCTTTATATTTTYCATGTTCTCTGGCAAAATAAGGTAAGATGATAAGACTACTGCCATAAATAATAAATGTATAAGAAATAAATATATAACAAGTTCAAATGAGCATCTGATGTGTCCTGTCATTTTTTAGGATATTACACTGAGTACAATATGAAAAACAAAGTCTATGCAACAGACACCTCATTAATAAGAATATTGTGTCAAGCCTTACTGACCAAGCATTGATAAAATCCAATTAAAATCATCTGTCAGCGCTCCAGTGGAGACTAGTCAGCAATCACAGTTCTCATCAGAAGATTTTTGCTGGTGGATAGGTTGTTTACAGGTTGGCATTAGTGTTTATTTAGTGAGGCAAAGGTCAGGTAAAGGTAAATACTGAGCTGTGGGAATGAGAGATGGAACACCTTGAGTAACTTTTGTCTTTTTCACTCTAGTCACGTGAGAACACTGGGATAACACAGATGGGAACACATCAGYGTGCTGATGATCAATGACAGAGAGTCAAAGAGGGGGAGGGAAAAGCCAGTGAGAAATACAAAGCAAGGGAGGTGAGACAGGGCTCAGCTAAGCCCTRACTGTGCCAAACCCTTCCAGGCAGWTWGAAGGTGGGCTAAAGAAGCATCAAAGATGAAGGGTCTTGTGCATGATAATAAGAGAACTTCTGATTGTGCAGCAGAGCCTTGCAAAGAACATGAGGTGAAGGTCTGGATCCTACAGAATTCAGAACCAGAAGTACTCCWCTTTTAAGTTGGCCCAGCACTGGGAGATCTGAGGAGGGTAGTTTGCACTTGAAGGAGTGGCAGAGCTGGAG
The DNA here is from genome assembly GCA_003713295.1 of Parotia lawesii. Taxonomy (NCBI): domain Eukaryota; kingdom Metazoa; phylum Chordata; class Aves; order Passeriformes; family Paradisaeidae; genus Parotia; species Parotia lawesii. Next base: position 6,538,067 of record RAHM01000011.1, read on the forward strand.
CCTTGTTTTTACCTTGTGTATGAAGGCTGCATTGAGGCCAATTAACTAAACTGAGGGCAGGCTGTGAGTCCATGTTAATGAGAGTTCACTGAGACTTATGTTCTTAACCAAACCAAAGCACCAGTCTTAACCAAATAAGAATACATAGGTCAGTGTTGGTTCTTTTAAGTCACTCCTCAGGATGAAAACAACCTTCTGCTTAAAAATACTGAAAGTTTTCAGTTCAGTCCTTGCCAGACAACAAAATGAGTAACAGTGCTGTTATGCTCCCATAACATGGTGAAAAAGAGTACCCTGCCAAAAAACAGTGCCATGTGGAAGAACCCTGACCACTAGAAACTCTAAATTTGCAGACCCTCATAGGAAAATTTTAGAAATGTTGAATGTTTAAAACCAGGATAGCCGATGTGAGGTTCTTTAAACAGCTTCAGTACAAGAGCTTGCAGTCCTGACTCCCTTCAGAGGAGGGGAGAAATGGTTGCTTGTAGGATGTAGCTACTCACATCCCATGGTAGGTGGCTAAAAAAGATTAGATATAATTGAACACTGCTGGGATACGAAGATACAGGTACGAATAGAAAATGCCAGACTCCTGTAAGTTTCAAAATAAACCCTGTTTCATTCAAAGTACTCAACCTTAGCACAGGTGGAAAAAAAAGCCTCAAACTTTTATTCAATATAGCATTTCTTTAAGAACAAAAAAAGGGACTAAATTGATGCAGGTCTACAAATTGCTGCATTAAGTCTGCTATACACAACCCACGCACAATAACATAAGGGTAATGTAAAAACATGCATTAGGGATGAAGATCCCTCTCTCCCCCTATGAAAGGATGAGCTGAGAGTCGATGGTGGGTGAGTACTGCTAGCAAAGCAAACACTTCACTATCTGTGGGTGAACATTTCATGCATGCTCTTTATTATAAAGCCCACTAAAAACTTGAAGCTGCTTTCCTGAAGGAGCTGTTGTGTAACACTGACATCTCGGGTTTTCAGTTGCTGCCCTGTTTGAACTGGTTATGGAACACATTAAACCCAGAAGGCTCCACTTCAGCTGTTTACAAACCTTCCCCACTCCTCCACCAGCCCAGCTTTTTCAACAGGCTCCAGTTCAACGCTGGGGCTGAAGGCTCAGGCCTGGCTTTGTTAGATAAGCCATACCATGGACTGCAGCAGGAAGCAGGCCTTGTTTAAAACACCATGTTTTTAAGAGTCCAGCAGAATCAGCACTGTGTTTTTCAGAAGTTTAATGCAGTACTGTACCTTTGGATCCACCCAAACAAGCTGCTCTGACTATAAAAATGATCTTTGATTCCACATATATGTGTAACTACGTAAGCCCATAACTTACATAACTTCCCTGGTTACATACATCATTCATTCTTTTGTTTATGTTTCATTATTATAGTCAGGAACCAGGCAGTAGGTCCATGCCAATAGCGCTACTAAAAAATTCAAATGAATAAATCAAAACAAATCAATCCCTCTTTTCTGTTCACAGCTCATAAACACCCTTTGAATTTGTTGCTCAAAATAGCTGTGCATTTATCTGTGCAGTTCTTCACATGCACGCAAGGTGCTCACAGCAACTCCATGCAAATATCAGAACTTCAGAATTCCTATGAAGGGAACAGGCTGTCACAAAGTGTTTTGGAAGCTGAGACTGTAAGGGTTCAAAAAGCAACTAGATAATTTTGAGAAGGAAAAACACAGCAAGTTTCTATTAAACCCAAAGATTTTTGGATCCTTGAATTCCAAATCGCTGAAACCTTGGGAAAAAGTGCTGGAAAAGAAGTATTATAGGTATTGCCTCTGCTTATCATCTACCTTCATCAGCAAGGTGAGTGTTGGAAAGAGGTGACTGGGTGAAACCCATGTCTGGCCATACCTTTATCTGGCCCACCTTTGCCTTTCTTGTGTCTCAGTGTCTTATGACAGAGAAGTATCTGCTTTTCTTACTTTTCATGGTTTGTGCAGATATCTGCTATGCCAAAAAGTCAAACTATTGACATATACTTATGGTAGAAATTCCCTTTTATAAAACATTCAAAAATCTTGCTTATCTCTGTGTAACCATGGTATTTAAGCTGATTTTCTCCATTCCAGACTCACCATGGGAGTTTGTGATAACAAAGAGTATCAATAGGCTCAAAAAGCAGCTGCACATAATCATGGACTACAGGTCCATAAATGGGTAATAAGAGGAACAGACAGGAATGTTCCCTTGATATCCCTAACCCAAAAGTTTTGACTCTGGGACAGCAGGAAGGGAATGAATCTCAGGATGTGAGCAGATTTATATCAAAAGCTATACCAGACTTTATGTTCAAAACCCTCATGGCTGTGTTATTTGCTCCTTCTGATGAGGTCTACAAGACTCCATGAAGTGTAAAGTGGGTACCCAAAATGGATAATASAATGGATTCGCCAAGACAAAGGAGGAATAGTACATAAAAACTTACTATACAAAACATCCCTATTCTTTACAAAATGTATGTTCAGGGAAGCAAGCTTTTATATTTCTGAAAAAAGTTAATACCTGTTTACAGCTGCCAACGTGTAATCATGTCATTAAGTAAGACTTAACACTAGCCATACTATAGACAGGAAATTATGATTGAATAGAAATTTGTGAGCATATGGATAACGTTGTGGTGTTCACAGCAATGGTAGACACTTGGACCTGAGACTTCATCTACCCTAAACCAAAAGTGTTGACTGCAGCTAAAGCAACTCTGCCTAAACTGACTTTAAGTAGGTCAAGTGGTAACAGTTGTGTAGCTGCAGTGACACGGATCTCAGCTGGAGAGGGACCAAGCCTCCCTGGCAGCTGCACTAGGTTCTGTGCAGTAGCAGCTATTTCCTTAGAGGGACCCAGCAATTAGTCAAAAGCTAATTTGGGAGAAGCTACGTGAGCAGCAGCAACATCATGAAAGCAGCAGAGTGGTGTTTGGTACTGTGCTACTCATTACTTTCCTGGTACTGGGTAAGAGGACACTTGGAACCAAACAACTCTGCCAGACAAAAAACTTCAGGCCTACAAACACATTTGTGGACAAGGAAGATGAATTTAAATTTACCTGCAGATTTAAGAATGTTTATAGCTCCCAATGAAGTCCAGAAAGTTTTGAGTCATTAACCATTAATAGTCCAGTCTCTCTCAGTCTCTGCTTTGCCCACCAGCTCATCTCTGCAACTCTGCTGGACCTGACTCTGGTTTCACTTCTGCCCCTTGAAGCAATGGAGTTATTCCAGCACAAAGTCAGAATCGTGTGCTTCTCATTGCAGTGCCTACATGCTGACAGGATGTTATGAAACCACAATACCATTCCAAAATGGCACACAGCACACTTCTCGGTATATGGAGTATGTTCTACAGTAAGCTAATTGTTGATAAAAGCCTCTATCATGTTGCTAATTTTATCTGTAGAAAAGCTACTAAGAAGAATGACAATCCTGACAGGTAGATTCTTGAGTGATGTGAAGTACTGAAGTATGTACAGGAGGCTGTGCTTTTATTACCTAAGCACTAATGGCAATTTCAGAAAAGGAATTCAGGCAAAGTGGCACATAAGAGATCAGTCAGAAGAGTAGTAAGTCATGTTGTAAGTCAGGCAAGTGACTAACACTGACAGGAATATAACCAGTCAGCTGGCTGTGGTTTTAAAGAAGCTAGGTACTATATTTACTGCAYAAAACAAAGAAGATATTAAACGATTTGGTGGAACAAAAAGCATTTAAATCTGCAAGATCAAAGTCTATCACATGCTATCACTCTCTGTTTTATGGAATMCAGGAGATGTGAGGAAGCTTCTAAAAAGTCAAGCAGAACATCAACTGCAGATTCAAGATTAGCTCAGGAATCTTGCCTCCCTGTGGTGTGTGTGTGCCTTACATAGCYGATGACAGTGACAGAAGTTGTCTGTTTGTGAGAAAGAGCACAATTTTCTACCTTGCCTGACGTATCACAAACTGTGTTTTCACACAGCTGATCATAACTTAGTCAATGATAACCTAATCATAAGAATACATTCCTTTAAAGAAGTGAAAGATTCCCTTCAACAACAGAATTACTCCTCAAAATGCAACTCTGCTGCTGGTTCCATGTAGCAGGAAGAAGGCCTGGAAAGCRCTGGATTCAGTCAATCTATAAGCACACCGTACAAGCACACTTCTATTTTTGCCTTTGGGAAAAGCCACGAAGTTTTTTCTCAGTCATTTCACAGCTGATTTTTCCAATGCATAAGAACTCGGCTGTCCTCGGGGAACACAACAACACAGCTGCCTTTTTATATGGGGAGAAGCATAAAGTAACCAATAGCTCTCGCATGCAGTCCTCTGTGGACTGGCTTTTGCAAATACAGGGCCACTTAGGCCCTAAGTGCCTTCTTTCATGAGGTATGTCCGTGCCTGCYGTGCACACACAGCAGCTCCTGATTTACCATGGATTTTCTCAGTGCGTGTAATACCTCGGTGGGTCTGCTGGAGCGTGCCTGGCTTGTGAGGGAAGCAATGATGTGGTTCACATGCACAGCTCGCTTGCTCCCTGCCTGCGTGAACAGCACCTGAAGAGAAGCTGGGAAGGGGCTACTTTGGCCAAACATTCCTCCAGCCTGAGGCCTCCTAAAGCACAGGCCCTGTAAATACTTGTGTGTTTAATGCTCTCTGGAGCTAAGACATTCAGTGCTGCCCTGCCACGGGCATCTGTTTCGCCATCACACGTTTCCAAAGAGCTCCTGTCCAGCTTACTGCTGTTCAGGGCTTGGGGTCACCCTCCCTGGAGGATCCAGGACATAATGACAAAGCATTCACGCCCTGTCTTTCATTCTCTACTCTCTGCTGTACTTGCTAAGCRTCAGTGTTTTTACCAAATTGRAATCATCCAAGCATAAAATTAAAAYGACATACTTTAAACGATGTGTAGCAATTTCCTATTCACTTTCACAAATCTAAGCATTATAATAATTGTTGTTTATACAGTCAAACAAATTCCAACCAAAGCAACAGATTTCAGTCAATCCAAACCCAGAATGTATACAAAAAAATTTATAATTCACAGAGATTACCCAGAAGCATCTTTTCCCCTCCTCCTTACCTCTGCCCCTGCTCAGGTTAGGAAGCAGGGAATTCCATTGCTGCAGGCAGTCTGGTCTCCAGCTTTGAAAGGGAAACCTGCAAGACAAGGGCTTTATAAAGGAGTAGTACATGATAAAGAAGACACAGGAGCATAACAAATACAGATTTCTAGAAACATSCTGGAAGCTGAATTTCTTTCCCTGAATTTATTTTGGGACAAACAGTGAGAGCCTTTGAGCAAACAGAAATCTTCTTCACTGAAACTGTAAATGCCATTTCCCACATAGACTGCATACAAATCATGAGAGAAGTTTTGAGCCATTCAAATTGTTGCCATATTATTTCAAGCATTCATTTATTATGCAACTTTTTTATCAAGTCAGTCTTCACACTTTGCAAACAAAAAGCTTCTATGTAGGAATGGATGAGTAGGAATTACTTGACGAATTTAAGAGAACCAAAACTTATACAGTGACCACTAAAAACCAGTTTGCAGGGCATGAGACCTCAGTCAGGGGCACAAGGAATCATGATGGAAGAGGCAGCTTCCAGAGCATTTACTATGGTGCAAGTCTGGAGCCTGCAGGATGCCAGGTGATGGTACAGGGGGCAAGACAATTTTGGCAAGTGCCATCTGGTGTGTAATATCTATGGTGATGGCTGTACAGGTATTAATGAGAAAGTCTGTAACCACTTAAAGGAAATTACACTTATGAATTTTAACCAGCTAATAAATCATGCCAGAGACCCTGACTAAGTACTTGAGCAAATCATAAAAACTTCTGAAAGGGAAGCATAGCATATATTATATGTAGATTTCATTAAAGTACCTGGTACAGAGAATCATACCTTTACATATGAAAACATATTTTTCAGTTAATGACAGAGGCTAGCACAGCAAAGCTTTATGGGTATAATTATTATTGCTAGATTGATCATTTTCAAAAATAACAGGATTGCCCATAGCAGACAGGCCCCCTGGCAGAAAAAATGAAAGGCAAAATGCTAAGTTAGAAGACAAAATTTCTCTTGACAAGGATATGTAGCTCTACTTGCCTGGCAAAAACTGTAGGATGTACATCTGGACTGCACCACTGATAGCTCTACCCTTTCATGACTGCTGTGGTGGGAAGAGATGCTGCCCTCTCGAAAAGTAGTGTCATCAGGTGGGATGACAGTGGGATAAAAGACATGATCCACCCTTTTTCAAGGTCTCAGTACATTAATTGAGAGATGAGTAACTGAGTAATGATGTATAAAAACAGTGAAAATTGATGATCCTTTCAAGGACAGGCCATGCAAGCAGTGACTGAGAGCAATTTTCATCTGTAAGCTCTGTACATGCTTACATGAAATAAATTGCTCTCTTGCCAACGATGGGATGTTGCCATTCAGAAATCCTCACAGCTGGCAACTTCAGTAGACTTTAAAAAGTAACTGTATCCAGGCATCACTTTTATCTGCACAGAGGTACTTGTTTGGGGTCAAGTCCCGTGTGGCACATCAGAGAGGTAGCAGAGGGAAAGGTCTCTCAATTGTGTGTACTGGGATTGTGTGGATAAAGTCATGGTTCAAAGCTGGTGTTTATTAAAGCTTCTATAATTAGAGAATACAGATGTTTTCTTTATGTGCATAATGTAAACTCTACATAGTGTAAATATAGTAACATTGAAGTGAAAGTTTCCAGCACAAAATTTTTCTATGTGGCTATTCTGAACTATTTTAACTGTGATTTTCAAAAACCATCTATGAAGATAGCTTAGCAAAGTGTCTACAAGGAAATTTGATTGACTATGGTGCAGTGTGTCTCATTTTTTTCATGCTGAAAAGATGAAAACATTATAGGTTTTCTATAAAAGCACTGCACAAATGCTAAGAAGCCGCCTGTATAATTTGTTTTTGTAACTCAGCTTGTTGACAGAGAATTCTTGATCTCAAAGGATATGATTAATTGCGGGCTGGGGGGAGGTTTCCTTGGTTTTATTGGTCCTGCGGAACACATTGGAGCAGGTTTGGCCCCATAATAACTTCATTGAGTTCCCGAGCAGAGGCAGGCTGCATCCAAGCTGCTCAAACCGATTGTGCCCATACGGATGGGCTGTAAGGACTCGGCCACGGGGCCATTGGGAGTCAGGAGGAGAACAGGGCAGTCTAACCCAGCTGCAGTCGAAGCTGGTAACATAAACATCTGTATTGTGCTGGACTATTCCTGCCTTGGTACGATTTGAACTCTCAAAAGGAGGACCACTGCTGCCTGTAGGCGCCGAGGCGTGGCACAGAGGTGTCCAAATTATCTCTCAGCGTAGCAGCTCGGGCATTGTAGTGGAGACATTGCAATGCAGAGACCTCAGCTTCTCAGCAGGGTGATTCAATCTGCAAGGGCTCTGTGCTCCTGTCACTGTCAAAGAGGCACGCCCAAACTATTTCTCTTGAACTTCGCCTGTTTTATATTAATGGGTTTCACTGCTTGAGGTATTTTAATTGTGTTCTATTGCCAAAGGCTTTATAATACCTTGATGATGTTTTATGTAGAAACAGAAGTTTCTGGTTGCTTGAAGACTGAGATGACACCCTGAGTAATTGCACAGCTTAGGAAGATGATATCTGAGCATATGCTTGACAATTTCACATTCGCATTTGATAACCTCATAATTTATATGAATAACCTAAAACCACAACAGAAATGTCCCAGTGGCTCTGATGCATTTATTTTTAAAGGCAATTAGCATACAGGCTTCCTGACACTCCCAGCTATCGAGCCAGCTTTTGATACAAATTAACTGGATGCTGATAAAGAATAAAACAGCTTGATGTGGCTGGTCTCTCCTGAATTGTCCTTTACTGGTACTCTTTGGCTAAGTGAGATTCCCATATCCATTGAAGCATGGTCAGTTTGTGGCAGAGCAGTATTTGGTGAGGTGACCATTTCAAATCATCTATTCTGCTTTATTTTAATGCAGACAGCACCCCAATCCAGCTCACAGGATTGTCCCACAAACAGATTGGAAGATAGGGACGAGATCTGTGTCACAGCAGGGGAAGCAAGTTGGGAAGCTGGCTGCCTAACATTGTCTAATATTTTGTCCTGAAAACTATGCTACATTAGCACAGTTTCTAAGGAAGGAATATATTCAAAAGGAAGACTTCGAGTTGAGTATATTTTCCTGCCTTTTTTTTTTTTTCCAGTTTTGGGAGAAAGCTGTACTAATGCCATCTTAAAGTCGGAAATGGAAGATAAACCATGAATAAAGTTAAGTGGAAAATACTACTTATAGATCTTATAGATGGATGAAGATGCTTTAATTCTCTCTTCCAGCCTTACTAGCACTGTTGAGTGAAATACACTTTTCTCTCACATCTGACATGGTCACTACTATGCAGCTGAGCAGCATTCCTGTTTAAATGAAGACTTCATCTAGTCCTGATTAAACTACTGTTAATTCATGCAATACAGATACTGCTCTCATTGAAACCCATCTTACTAGCTCGTTATATTTATAATATATGTACAAAGTCGACCACAAAAGCCAAAAGAATGCTGTATGGCAAGCTTGAAATTTTATTATTCACAGAGATTCTGCCACTATATAATCTCAGTTTTCACCTCTTGATGGTTTTTGCAGACCTTTGTGGGAAGATGTACACACAGATAAGATGCTCAGATAGTGGAAACCTGAACGTCTGGCTCAAGTCAGAACTAAATCAGTTTACACCACCTCAAGGTTTGATCCAGGCTTTGCATTGTTCAGAAGGTTCTTGTTGCTCACTGAAGCCAGGGTTCAGAGTCTGCAGTGCTACTATGTGCTGCTGTAAGGATAGTCTGGTTGCCAGAAACAGGGAAGGATGTCTGCGTGAAAGAAATAAGCAGCAGGGGCACAGGAACCTTTAACCCGCAAGGGTTCGTAATTTTCAGGAAAACGTACTTAGTGATTAAAAACAAATGGAAATATATGATGAAAACTATGTATTAACAGAACTGGCTGTTTAGAAATAAAATGTTTTCTTTGAGGTTTTTTTCCCACTATTTGTCATCAATTTTAAACAATAGTGACAATTTAAAAATTAGATGACTACATGAATTAATCAACATGAAAATAGATAACATAGCTGAGGTAAAAACATATGATTGCTTAGTAAGTGTCCAAAAGATGGAACAAACCACAACATAAACTGACATATTATTAATTGACATTTGTAGAGTCTATTATTCCATATTCAGCTAAATATGACTTCAATTTTCTATTTCCTGCAACCTTCACCATATTACACTACTGTGCATTTCCCTTTTTTTGGCACAAAAAAACCCCAAATGCCATTAAAATGCACACACAAATGAGTCAAAGCTCCCATGGAGTCTTACTACATCAATAGATGTTAAAGAATTCTCTTTAGTTTTGCATTTTAAATAAAGATGGTGTTTTGCTCTGCTTAGAGATTGGGATGGCTTTTCAAGATTCCAAAACTTCTTACCTTTGTTTGAACTGTTCCACCAGTATTAATCCTTCCTCTCTGGCTTTTAAATATTCAGGATCTCATTAGCAGATTAAAAATGCTGACGATTTTTAAGCAGTCGTGAAAACCATGGCATACATTTTCCTTCATCTTTTCTAATTTGATATGGAAGTTTCTCTTTATGAAAAAAGTACTGTGAAAGCTGTGAATTAACCTGTACTGAATCTCACAGCCACCTTGGTAAAGAGGGATTTGAAACAAAGTCCATTTTTAAGTTGTTATTCTAGTCCTTGGATGAACAGATTTATTTTGCTACAGGAAAGCAGGGCAACAAAAGGCAACAAGTAATTTTTTAAAAAAATACATTTAGTAATCAAAAAAATGAATTCTCCTTGATGCAAAGTGGCCATCATCCAGTGAAGCCACAAATAAGCTTCAAGGTTTATAAATGCAAGTCCACTCACTGACCAGAATTTCAGTTTTTAGGGTCTGTCTATAGCAAGGAAATGTACCATATTTTAAAAGGCACACGCATCAGATTATGTATATATCTATCTATCTATATATTTATATCTCCTCATGCCACATGTTTTACTGTATTACAGAACTAGAGAAGGGGGGGAAATGGTCATTTAAAAGAAACAGTTACTGCTGGTCATACACAAAAGACTGCACTTACCACTGATTAGACACCACTAAAATACGTAATTAGGAACAACTTCTGTAACACATTCAGAGGCTTAAGTTTACAGAATTGTCCCAATGAAAACATATTTTTCCATATGTGAGCAATCCTTTGAATTTCAGTAGTCTATAAACCTCTCCTTACCTTGCCAAAGAATGAAAAAAGGAAAGAGAACTGTATTCTATCTCCTGTTTTGATTTATTACTGGTTTATTTGACATTTCTTGTCAGAGTAAATGGCCTTCAGCAATACACACAACAGTTAAAAAAATGCCAAGTAAAATCAGATAATTCTGCCATAGGTCCTTAGCTTTCAATTGTGTCCTTGGCTGAAAAATTCTTCCATGTAACTTGGAGAGCAATAGTGTGGTCTTATTAGCCCCACTAAAAACCTGAAAATAATTTCCTCCTTTTAACAAGGATTTTATCTGTATTTTCATAGATACAAACATTCACTGAAAAGTCTGTTTTAGGGGATACACAAGGCCCAGTCTAATGCCATTTGAAATCTGCAGACATAATGAAGTGCAAAACCAGATAAGTCAGCATTCCAAAAGCTGTATAAATTGATTTTTAAAAACACTATGTTCTTTTATATTTCTTATAGAACGAGTCTATTTAAAATTAAATTTAAAGCAGGAAAATGTGCATTAAGCTCTAACTTTACAACAATTTCTTAAAATTCTCAAAACATAAGTTTAATGTCTTGAGCAGTTCATTTTTGTGTAATAGGCCAAACCACAGCATCAATGGGAAAAGTTATTAAGCAGAATGAAAGTTTATTGAAGGGATATGTTTGAAGTTTTGGCAGCAGCTGCTTCACTTGCAGGTGTAAAGAACATTCCTTCAATGCAATTATTTCAATACCCATCTCATACAACCTTATGAGTTAATGGGTAAATTAGTTCAGCAGGATTTACTTTTCTTCTTTACTTTGAAAACTGTAGTAAGAGGTTGTCAATTCAAAAAATGGACAAATACAGTAACCACAATATGTCTGTTTACTAATCACATGTAATGTTTCCTCTGGTGTAGAAGCAGAGCAAAAAAGCTTCAATTCAAGAACACTTTTTAAAGTTTTAGAAATCTGATGTTACTTTTTAATGTTTTTTCTACATTTGCATGGAATTCTCTTTTGCATGAGGATGTAACTGGGTGGAAACTAAGTCAAGCTAATACTCTTTCACTGGTAAATGCTCTTGTTGGTGATTCTCAATGGCCATTCACAATTGTCTAATAAGATTAAGTGATAAAAAAAAGGCAAAAGGCATCTACTATATTTCACGATTTCTTTAAAAAATTTTTCATGTTCATAATATTTCCCATTGAATATTTCCCTTGGGAAATACGAGCTTTGTACTCACTTGCAATTGACACCTTTAATGGCTGCAAGAGAGAGGAAATCCACTTCCCCTCAGAGAAATGATCATTTCGGTGCAAATGCAAGGCAAGTTTAGAACTATTATTTGATTTTAGTCTTCCTGATGGATTAGAATCATAAATAAAAACATCACTTAAGTTGACTCCTTGCATCTTTTATTGCAATGCAAGCATTGTTGCTTGAGTCACAACTGAGACACTGCAGTGTGGAGAAGTCATGTTTACAACTTTCCTGTACCAAATCCAAATACTCAAGAAACTGGAAGGGTCAGACTGAAGATGATCAGAAGGGTATTTTGGTTTGGGAGCTACAGGACAACACAAGCATGGTCTGGAGACACCACAAATACTCAGCCTTTGATCCAGTCTTAATTTTCATGAGAACCAAAACCATCCGATTAGTTTTTCAGCAGGATCCACCAACGAAATGCTCAGTGGATGAAAACTGCTGTCAAGAATGTATATCCACAAGGTCAGCAATTTTAACATAATTACGTATCAGAGGAAAACATTTCAGCCAGGAACTTAGCGAGGGTCATCCTGGCCAACGCAGAGCTGGAAACACTTTAAACCAAGGTCACTGCCAGCCCTCTCCGAGCCAGAGCCTGCATCAGTGACATTTCCACGCCACAAACAATTTTAAAAATAAATACAGCTACCACACAACATGTCTCTGTGTCCCTTTCCCTGCAGGAGATCTGGTTCCCATGGCAGTGAAGCCACCTTCACCTGCTGTTTGGTAGCACATTCCCCTCGTACCACCCCCGGCGTGGCACGCCCCAAACACATCCAAAGTGCAAACTCTGGCAGCTTTGTTAAAATTAACAGCCCGGGGGCTGGAGGGATGTAAACTCAAGCCTCCTCTCTCGGATGTAGATCACTGATAACCCTCCCGGAGCTCAAACAAACAAACAAATGCAAGAAATGCCAACCATGTGTCATGGAGTTACTTCACGTAACCATGGCAAAGTGTGGGCAGCTAAAAAAACCATGATCATTTGGAATGGTTTAAAATACTCTTATTGTCATGTGGGAGGCCAACGGATGGCCAAAACCCAAATAGGGTTTAGGCCAACCATGTGATCCAGGATTAGGGACCAAACTGGGGCTGGTGTATCTCTTTGCATTGGACCTTGTCAGAAAATGTCAACCTAATGAGAAAATTCAAAATTATATTTCATTTTTTTCCTTTATACCCCAGAATCTAAAGCTCTAAGCACACAGGACCATGATATCAAAGTAAAAGGGATACAGTGCAGGTTCCTTTGTCCTCTTTAAACTTGGGGCATAAAAAGCCATCATGGGCAGCCTCTCTGGGCATTTCTACATAATTAAGCCAATGATGACACGTTTAGGAAAATGTTCCTATGAAGGTTTTGCTGGTTAACAGCTATTACTGTCAGGAAGTCTAATGGTAAACTAACACTTATTGTAATATAGCTGCACATTTTTATGGCTGCTTGAATATCCCTTAGTAGCTCATCTGAGCCATGATTTTTCCATCCTATTTCTATTTTAATAACAGTGTCTCCACACCAGCTGACAACTTTCGCATGTTTTATTTTTCCCCTCTGTGTTGCAACATGGCCAAGGTTATTGCAAACTGCCATACTCTTCTTATATTTTTTTTCATCCATCTTATCTAATATTACTCATCTGTTACAGCTGCAAAGCCACATCAGTAAAGCAGACAGCTATACAACTGTGCAGCCCAGCAGAAAGAACTTAAATTTATGTACGTGAGGGTTCTTTGGAATTTTTTTTTTGACAGGAAGATGAGTAAAGCAGAGACACAGGTGCCTGCTGCCACTTGAGAAAATTGTGGCCTTTCTCTCGGCTCTATTGAGTCACTCTGAATCGCAGGACTCACGGACATTTGGCTGTGTGGGCCCTGCTCAACAGCATTCCAAGGAGGAAAAATGGCTGAATGGCATCCATATGGCTGACAGCTTGCTATGACGAGCAGCCAGCTAAACAATTTGTCAGCAGAGGAGGGCAAAAAATATATTCTGAATATAACTCTTTCAACATATTCATTTAGGAGGAGTAGGTAGTTATCCAACATGCTGTACATTCATCTGGTGGGGAATAACTACCAATAAAGCCCATTGTTTTCTGTATGTGCAATACCTGAATAGTTTGAGAGAGTTGTCATCATGATAAGACCTACAGCCAGAAACCTGAAATAGGGATGTGACTTACAGGGTGCTGAGCTGTTGGTGTAAAACCAGAAGATTGGACGTAGAGAGTAACGTCACTGGAGTGAAAATACTGAATACAAAATAGGATCCTAAAACTTTGCACCATTTATGTCTTTCGAGAGACTGTTTCCTTATTGTATAATGAGGTCCTTGGATGCATAGCATGTTTATATAACTCAGTATCAGCCTTGATGCCTCAAATGTGTTCATTCTTAGTCTAAGATTATACCTGCCCTACCTTCTCACTTATAAACAGACACAGTCCATCTGAAAATGTTCTGTCTTTATTTTCTCTGTCTCAATCAGTCCCCCACATCTCTTCCTCTCAATTACCTTTGAGCAAACTGGAGGTATGCAAAACACCTAAACAAAGGTAAGGTAACATTGGCAACCTCCTCCCTATTTTTTTCCCCCTCCACTCCAAAATCCTTGTGCCTTAATCATTATTTATGGAAAAAAAAAAAAAAGAGATGGAATTCTTTAGTGATGTCTGTGATAGGGAAGTAGTAATAGCACCTATGGGAACACTATTATCTTTATTATTTTATCAGCTCTGAGCTAGAGGGTGATCAACACTAACAATCACTCAAAAAAAAAAAGAAATAAATCGAGCAGAAGTTATGGAAGAAGTAAAAGTGATATATTCATTCTTCTATCATATTTGCTTCATGAAATGCTATTCTTCTATTTATTACTCCTATCCCTTAATTATAACAGAACAGGAACCTGCAAATCAGAATGCTTGACAGAGGGAGTTATACTTCCTCTTCTCCACACAACACTCTGCATTAAGGATCTCTCATTTCTAGTGCAACAGCCTTCCAAATCACAGTATTTTTCAAAGGTCTGACTTTCATTGTGGATATTTTTGATACAAAATTTTACACACACAAGTAATTGTGGACATAGTTTTGCTCTATTGAGCAATTGCTTTGAGGCCCATTTTAGAATTATCAGTTGACCTATTACTTGTTGCCTTTGCAATCAAGGAACTAATGCTAGGTGACCAAATTTCAGAGATCTGATCCAAAAACTGTTATTATCCAGCTCATTAGTATTTTCAAGGGTAAGCCACGTAAGTCCAAGAGATGCCACAAAGAAAATCAAGCTTTTGCTATCAATGTGCTTGTCACCATGCAGGAGGTCAAGGGAATGGCACTGGCACTGATTAAATGTGAATTAGTGGAGGATTTGCTTTTAGTTCAAATCATAACAAGGGCACAAAAGTACAGGTACAGAAGAAGTATCACAGAGTGATCAAGGTTGGAAGGGACTTTCAGAGTTTGTCACCCAAGAAGGGCCACCTGGTTGGCCAGGCCCAGGTCCAGACAGCTTCTGAACACCACCAAGGATGGATATTCCACAGCCTCTGTGGGAAACCTGAGACACTGCTCAGTCCCCTTCGCAGTGAATCAACGCTCAGGAGGAATCTCCTGTGTTGCAGTTTGTGCCCATTGCATTTGTCCTGTCCCTGGGCACCACTCAAAAGAGCATTTGTCCTGTCCCTGGGCTCCACCTCCTTTACCTCCACCCTGCAGATAATAAACATCAGTGTATAAACCATGTATGAGATCCTCCACACTGTCTCTTCTCCAGGCTGAACAGCCCCAGCTTTCTCAGCCTTTCCTCATGGGAGAGGTACGCCACCTCCTTAAACATTTTAGTTGCCTTTTACTGGATTCTATCCAGTAGCTTCATCTCTTTTGTATTGAGAAAAAGTACAGAAAAGTGATGCAAAAAGTTATTTTGATTTTTAAAAAAAAGCAATTTCTAACGCTAATTTTGGATGAACAGCTTTAGAAGAAGAATTAGGTTTTTAAATCAGCCTCTGAGTAACAGATGAAATCAAGAAAAAAAGTTATGCAGAGTCAAATGAGAAGAACATTTACTGTAACAGATGCTGTATAAAAATGTCCCTTCAGTAGTAATGGATAAGTCTTAGAAGCAGTGGAAGAGTAGTTTAGGCATATATTCATGATAACATTAAGAATAATTATTTAGCTTCTTGATACATTTGTCATGTTCTTATTCTTTTAGTCTTCATTCTGTCTCCTCGTACAGCTTATTAAAGACAACAAAATCAGTTACCTCTGAACCTTCAAAAATCAAAATTCAAATCCAGTAAAACACATAAGCACGAGTCTAGACTAACTCAAAAGTCCGTCTGTAACTTTGCACATGCATGCCTCCATGTTTTACACAAGGACCCAGATCAGACTGTTGTTCTCAGACATTAGATATGCAAGAAGAGCCTTAATAAATTACTTATCACAGCATGTAATTGCTACCAAGTATCCAAGTTTTATACAGAGGTTATTTTACCTCCTTGCGTGTTCTCTCAGCACTTGGGTTTTCACCAATGTGTGCTGTGTGTTCTGCTTATTCATTAAATCAAAGCATGTGACTTTTGGAAGATAGGGATCTCTTATTTTTCTGAAGTGCAGGGGTTTGAAAACACAGAACATGTGTTACTCATCAGCAGTAGTAGAAAAGAATATTTGAAATTCTCTCTTTTTTATTTGTCTTAAAGACAACACATGTAAACTTTTTTTCATTTGCTTTGCGACACTTAGATATGCAACAGCAAAAATGTTTTTGGAGTTAGTCACTATTTAACAAATGGCAGATATTAATTCCAAATACTTTCAGAGCATCACATAGCCATAAATAGATTTAAAAGTTATGCACAAATATCTATGACCACAATAAATTCCCTAGGAAAGTTCTGAAACAGCATTAAGCATTAAGAGAGTACAGGTGATTCTGACTGAGATCACAATAAACAGAAGGAGTTGTATGTGGCACTTGTTAACAGCAATCAATGCCCAAATTATAGAAATATTTGTCTTCAGTGGAGCAGTTCAGTGTGGATACTTCCCAGCAGTGCACAAGCAAAAAAGCCTTCTTGCTAAGCTGAATTTATCAGCCTCAACTACAACCAGTCAATAGAACAGAAATAATCTTGGTCTTCACCTCTACCTTTAGGCAGCTGCTCTCAGTAGGCTCAGATCTAGTTAAAAAAACAAAACAACAAAGGTATCACGGGCAAGGCTAATAGATATTTGCTTGGAGATGTTCACAAAATTACGTATAAATTTCCCACAATAGGTATAGGACTATCAAATTCCAAATGCCACAGGTATCAACGACTCAGAAGGATTTCTTCAGTGACCTACATGAATAACACTTCAGTTTTTGGGATATTTTTTTTCCTTTTTAAAAGAAAGAAATTGAAGGAATATAAAACATCATTTTAAAAAGGCAACCTGCACCTCAAAAGGTATGTTCTAGTCTGGAAGTTTCCACAATGGATCAGTTTGAACTTGTTTTTATTGTGAGATAGAGTCTGAGTGCCTAAACATAAGGAAAAACTCTACAATAGACAGTATTTTTTTGCCCTCCGAGGTCTCCTTTCACAGCAGTAGTCAGGCAGTGGAAGTACACATTTGTTTCTACGGAGGTTGATGACCTGGAGCTCTTTACAGGACAAGGAAATTTAACATCCCTATATAAGGCAAGTCAGGGCTGCTTATGCTTTGTTATCAGTGAAAGGCACCTTGTAAGGCAATTCTTCTGCTACTCTACTGCTATCATTTTGCTGGAAGACTTATTAAATCAAAATTGAACCTGAAGTGTCTCTACAATCTGTGAAACTACAGAGACTGTTCAATTTCCACAAGTGCTCTGAGAGTCTTCTGGAAAACCAAGCTAAATGTTTAAATTACTAATGTTAGTCTGAATGAATTTGTTAACCTGTTTAATTAAATTAGGCTGCTTTCATGCCCACAGTAATACACTGAGCATCAAGGAAACATTTATGCTGCCTACAGCATGCTTAAAGGAAAATTCACGTAAGACTGAGGCACAAGGTTTTTTTATAGTTCTTCCTTCCTCTTCCCTCCTCCACACTGTCCTTCCTTCTTGAAGCACAATAGGCCATCAGTTCAAAACAACTTATTCTTTTGCTACACGAGTCTCACTGAGCTGGTCCCATGTGAAAATGTGAAGATAATAGAAAAAGGAACAATAAAAATTCGTCTCCCTGTTATAGTCCACAAGGGGGAAGTTTGCACTTGGAGATGCTTCCCTAGCCCTCTGTTCTTCTTCGCTCCTATTATGGCATGCAAAGCTCTGAAAAACAAGTAAATTTGTGTGTAAATCAGAACCAAGGAGGCCTGACCCTGTAAAGATTTGTGGTGTAATATAACCACCAGCTGTTAATGAACCAGGTAATCCCCAGCTCCCTATCCTCCTCCCTGCCAGTCTCCCCAACAACTCACTCTCACTGGCTTGCTGACACTGACAAGAACTTTGTGGCCACATGGTCAGTTTATTTATCCATGTCTGAGTTGGCCTGGCCTAGAAATTATTCATTTTGACCCAGGTTAGCAGGTGGCTCTGGTGACCACAGAGCCACAGGATTGTGAGAGCAGTGTAAGGGAGGAAGCAGCAATGCATGGCCTCTTCTCTCCAGGAACAGCCCACGTCTCTCTTGAGGTTAAGCTAAGCTGGAAACTGTAAATATACCTGAAACATCTGACCTTTTGTCAAAATTTGTTAATGTCAACCAATAGACTGAAAACATGAGGTGGGAGCCTCAGACATGATCAAAGAACCACAGAATATGCCAAGCTGGAAGAGGATAATCGAGTCCAACTCCTGGCCCTGCACAGGACACCCCAAGAATCACACCATGTGCCTGAGAGCGTTGTCCAAACATTTCTTCAACTCTGTCAGGCTGGTGCTGTGACCACTGCCTTGGGGAGCCTGTTCAGTGCCCAACCACCCTCTGGGTGAAAACCTTTTCCTGATATCCAAACTAAACCTCCTCTGAAAACTTCAGGCCAATCCTTCGGGTCCTGTCCCTGGTCACCAGAGTGAAGACATCAGTGTCTGCCCCTCCTCTTTCCCTCGTGAGGAAGTTGCAGACTGTGATGAGGTCTCCCCTCAGTCTCCTCTTCTCCAGGCTGAACAGAACAAGTGACCTCAGCTGCTCCTGACACAGCTTCCCCTCAAGGCCCTTCACCATCAGGAATGCAGAGGTTGCACCAGGCTAACAAAGTTTTGTGAGAAAAAAAAATGTGAAAGATTATTCTGCTGTCCCAGGACAGTAAGAAAACCAGACTACAGACTGAAACTGCACATCACTGCTGGCTGGCCTGACTTTTTAAAGAAATCTAACAAGATAAGAACTTCTTGATACGTAACTGTTTGAATAAGAACATTAAGAAATATGTATTTCTTGCTGCATGAAAAGGAAGTTTCCATCACTAAGAAGTGCAAAAAAAAAACACCCTAAAAAAACCCCTGACTTTTAAAGACTAATAGATTTTGGTTTCTCAAATCATAATATTATGACCAAGTGACCAATTTCCCTCAGGAAAGGGAGCAGAAATGAGACCTAATTTTTGAATGGCCATAGTTAGCAGTACCTGAAAAGCACATGAAAAGCCTAAATTGAGAATACTGTCAGTTGCTTCACAGATAAAAAAATACACATTCATTAAGACTGAAAGGAAAGCCATGGAATATCATTGAAAAGAGGAAAGAAGTTAAGTTTTGGTTAATAACTGTTTCTAAACTAGCTGGAGCATTTTCTGGAGCAGTTAATTTCTTGGTCACTGAAAACATAACTTGTTTTTATTTTCAGCAGATGTTGTTTAGTTGTTCTGAATCTCACTATTTTGAAATTCAAGGAAAAACAGCAACCTGGCTTCCAAAACTCTTAGACAAGTTTCAGTATCATGAAATTTGTGACTCTTTAGCTTTGACTTTTGAATCAACAGCCTACAATCAATTCAACGTTTAAAGAGTTCCTCTGAAAAGGCAGACTGAAAACATTCTCACAGTATTTAATTTTAATGAAATACAATGTTCTCAGTGCAATTTATTGATTCCAGTAGTTGAGCCTTTAGGGAAATCACCCAAATCGCAAAACTTGTGATCAGAACTGAAAAGAATACTTACAGGTTTGAGGGGTTTTAAAATACTTGATTTTATAAATGCTTCCACAAAGAAGGTACAAGTTGATACCATCGTAGTTTTAACATCATCACAGCCAAATCACAAGAGGGAGACTGAACTGATTACAAAGGCTATCCATCCCAAAAGTTGGGCAACTTTGGATATTGTGTTTTTACCACTTATTAGAGAAAACTGATCCCTGAAACTGCTTCCAGAACACCTGCATTTGCATATGAAATTAAGGTTTCTTTCAAAGTAACTTGACCATCCCTGAAAATATCCTTCCTATGAGTTCTATGAGCTATTACACTTTCTTTTTAAGCTACACCTCATAGAGACAATATATTAATTATATTGGATCCAACTGTTTGGAATGGGGAAAGGAAAATGCTACTGCCACTTCAAAATAGTGAAAAATCTGCTTGCCAGACCTATATATTCCTAAATGCCCAGTCACTGTTGCAGGCAGTCAATAAAAATGCCTTGCCTGGATGGAACCCTCAGCTCCAAAGCTCTCTAAACCAGAGACAATGTTAAGAACCCTTATTGCTGAAACCCAGGTGGGTTTGTTTTGTTTTCTTTCTTCTAGAAATGATATTTTTTCACTATCATAAAACATGATAAAGCATATTCTAATCAAAAAGATACACAGCTTCTTCTCCCTTTCTTTCACAGCATAAAATAAACATAGTGCTTTCTTTTTGCTAAAAGATGAAAAGACATATATAATAAATCTAACTTCTTAAGGATAGGCAAGAGAGTCTTTTCCTAAACTTCAGCAATGTCAGCAGCCTCTGTCAAGAGATGGCCAAATTGATTTTTCAGGGGTCAAAGGCTGTGTTTGAGTTGTGTAGGTAAATTTATAATAAAGTCTGTGCATGATCAACGAAGCACCTGTAATAGAGCCCACTAATCACTGCTGGCTGAATGTAAATTGAAATGCATTGCTGCATTTCCAAAATCATTTGAACCAACACTTGCCAGTGTTTTATCCACCAGAATAGGCCAAAACCAGCTTTTAAAAATGTAGAAATGCCAAGTGATAGAAGAGCCACGAGAGGGAGCGTCCCCAGCTCCATAAATGTGATCCAACCCAAGGGAGCCTGGCCAGTAGTTTGACACACTTGAACATTACCATACTTTAATGCACAAATTTCAGGGTTCAAGGTGCAATCCAGGCTTCACTCTGACCTTTGTATACACAATCTTAAGGTGTTTGGGAAATCAGATTTCATTTATTTTTTCCGTTCCTGTAAAATTAGGAGGATAGCACCCTCCATCATATATTTATCCGTTCCTAATACAAGCCTTCAAATTTTTAGAAGCAGTGCTACAACAAATGGTGCTTATATATCAAAAAAGCTATAAACAGCTGTGATTGCCATGGCAACGCCTTGGCTCCCCAATTTACATAAATCCTGGGTAACATTCTGACAAATCCCAAAAGAAGAATTTCAAAGGTAGCAAAGGTAGGACTCTTTGCCAAAAGAGAACTTGGGACAGCTGTGCACAAGGAACAACTGGAATTTTTACTACTCATGCCCATCCCACTGGTGAAATGAAGCCATTTAATCTCTGCTGAAGGCACCATTAGCTGACATTTACAACATTACAGCATAAATGTTAAATGCTGCAATTACATTTCACGCTGTTTATAATTCTTGTGCATCGCTTTCATTTTCTGTTCTAATTCTCACACCCAGAGCTTCATTTTATTTTTAAAGACAAGGCTATCAATGGCATTTTCACAAATGTTTCAGCCACTCAAGTTCTTCTCTGGAAAAGCCCTGTATCAAAGAGTTTATTTTTCTCTCTGCCTTCCAAGAAAACCCCATATAGTCTAGACAGTAATCCCAAAAGGGGGGTTCAGGGTTTGCTGCTATAACTGAAACACAAGCTTGATCTTCTGCTTCCCAGAATTTTTGATTTTGTTACTATAGAAGACATCACACAAATTCCTTTAATCATAACAGCAGTCATATACCCAGCACGATGAGTGTCCTAAAGAACAGAGACCAACAAGCTTAAAAATTCTCTAGAAAATCAGATGGTACCTGCATATAAGATGAAGACAACATAGGAGTAAGGGGCAATATGTAAAAAGCTTATTAATACAAGGTTTCTTCACTCAATGAATAAATTAGAAGGAACAGACCAATATATGTTAAGTTTCTGTCAAGATCATGAAGGAGATAGTAAAAAAATAATCCCTTACCTGTAATAAAAATGAGAGCAATAAAGATATAGAGTGTGAAAGCTCTCAGATCAAAGATTTATCCCTGGGAACAGCAATAAAACTAGCTACTGCAATTTAATTATGAAAGGGAAACATCTTGGACGACAAATTTATGGTGAGGTTCCAGCACACAATTTAGGATACAATATTTTGTGTCCCATAGAATTATCTCTACTCACCATAAATCAATGGAAGATGAAGTTCATGAAAGACCCAGCAAAGCTAAACAGAAAGCTACCACTGCCTTCCCAGGGTTACAAAGCAAGTCCTTAACTCAGAAACTTTCCTTTAGATTTAGAGGACAAGGAACAGCTGCACCTTTTTTCTCCCAACATATTCTCAAATAGTAAAGGAGTGCATGTGAGAGAACTGCTGGCTTCTTTCCTTTTCAAAAGGTCTGATTAAAGAAAAGATCTATGACATAAAAATCAAGGACACCTCACAAACCTACAAAATATGCTGGGACTTGCAAAGTTTGGTTATTTTGGATTTTTTTTCTAGATATTAGAAATGGTGTTTCTTTTTCTGAAGCTTTCACTCTGACCCATAGCTTTTTATTCCATGAATGGCATAATTAAGAAGTGCTGGATTATCAGAATTCTGCATAAAAATTTGGATTCACATTCACTCCTTTTGGACCTCTTCATTGGTGCTAGAGACTCAAATTATAATTATGTGCATGCTGAAGGAAACCTAAGGCTTTCTGGAAAACTTTTAAGAATGCAAAGGCCTGATTCTGCTCCCTGTTGACTTAGAGCAAAAATTCTATCAACTTTCATTGTGTCTTTGAAATCAGACCTAAAATGAAGAATAATTTGTTCCTACATTACTGATGACTTCCAGCAGCTTAAAACCAAGCCAAACAAAATATCTATAATTTTTAATTAAACCCTACCTAAGCAAAGCATGGATGGAAAAGAGCTAACAAATCTTTGCTTAATAAAACTGGTATTTATTCACAGTTTCTGATTTTGCAACCTTTCCTTGCAGTTTCCTCAGCCTGACTAGAGCTTAAGTACTTCATGAAATCAGACTGGATTTGAGCATATGCTTAAGCAGCATGTTGACACAGGCCTTGGGGATCTCTAAACAGGATTTATTATGGAACAATACATCTATTTCCCTTCTGCTGAAGGAAGATTTGTCTGTCGTGGAACACACTTCATTATGATCCACGAGAGTCTTTGGATGGTGTTCTGGTTGCTGTCCCTCCATTCACATCCCTGCTGGATTTCCAGCTTATTAAGTTTCTGCATTAAACAGTTCCCTAATCCAGTTTAAAGAAATGTAGTGTGAGTGGACAGCAAGACAGTGGCTTAAACACTCAGTGAGGTGGGGCAAGGAAAGCAAAGCAGCTGTACAGAATTCAACTGCATCACAATAGACTCATTTTTAGCTACTTTTTATATTCTCTAATTATCCCTTACACTATCATTCTAATTACCCAGCTACATGTCCTCAATGACAAGCACTCATGATCATACAGCTTAATTAAAACATAACTGAAATATCTGTGATTATAAAAATACCTCCAGGAAAAAAAGAAAAAGAGCCTTGGGTATGAAGGAAGTTCACTTTACGTTTGCTACTAGGGCCTCTCTCTGCTCTTTGCATCCTCACAGCAGAGTTTACATTGGTGGTCTGCAAGTTCATCTTATATTTGTACTCAGTCACCACAAGGAATTTTAAATAATGCTGCTATCCTCCTATGAGGAAAAAAAAAAAATCCTGGTTCCAAATTTTACTGACATTTTAGTCACATATTTTTGTGCATAATCAGTCAACAGCTGGTGAAGCCAAGCAATTCAGTAGCTGTGTTTTAGAGGTGTTTTGCACAAGTTACACACGGATCGTGCAGGGAAGACAACCTTGGGCTGTCCAAAGTATTCAAGCTGGTAACATCTACCATGGCCGGCCCTTCAGAACAAAAATACCTGCTCCCCACACACGGGTCAAGTCCAGCAAAGATGACCAAAGGACTGGAGCATCTCTCCTATGAAGAGAGGCTGGGAGAGCTGGGACTGTTCAGGCTGCAGAAGGCTCAAGGGGGATATTATCAATATGTATAAATGAAGTGATGGAGGCAGACACCTCTCAGTAGCACAAATTGAAATACAGGAAATTCCACCTAATCAGAAGTAAAAAACCCTTCGAATTGCAAGGACGGTAGACACAGCATAGCCTCAGCGGCCTCTCTCTTCCGCAGTATCTAATCAAAGCTGGATGTCTTAGCATCCATCCCTTCAAAAGCATATAATGGTTCCTTTAAACTATCATGTTGAACTTTCTTTCCTTGTGACTTTTTGTTTTCTCTGTGTCCAGGCAGCTCTTATTCCTGACACGTCCTCAGCAGGATTCTCATTCTGAAAATCTAATTAGCAATTCAGGTAATATAGGAGAAGGTAGCTGCTATAATTTATAATTTTTACAAGTTGATGGGGTTCCCTACAGATCCTGAGGATGCATCTTAAAGCTGCAGAATACAACAAAAATTTATTATAAATCTGAGAAAAGAGAAATGTAGAGTTTTCAGAAATCAGTGCAGTATGCCTTTTATGCAATTTAACTTGTTACACCAATTTTCAAACTGCATTTTAGCTCTTCACTATTGTATGCATCTGTGCCTTTTCTACTTAAATTATTCCAATTCAGCATTGACTTAGAAACCCCTCGAAAATCAAGAGTCATTTAATACACTAGCAGGAACATTGCAGGTTAAATTATGAATATGTATCCTCATAATTTGTTTCATTGCACATGTAGGCGTGCGCAGATTTTAAGCGCTATTATAAGACACTAGGAATTAAAATGAAATATTAATTAGAAAGCAATTACTGGATTTAGCAGCAGAGAGGTCCGGACAGGGGTTTGCGTTAGGATTTGTTTCTAAGCCACAGGAGAAAAGGAGACTGATGGTGCCATCTGTTGGTCATTTTAAAATGGACATCGTTAATGGAGGTTTGTGGTCTCTCACGCTGGAGGTAACTCCAGAAAGCTTCACACCTGAGCAGTCTTAGTCGTGACCTGCAGTAATCACACAAGGGCATGGACTTCACAAACAAGATGGAAAGTGCAAAGCGTTTACTGTGCAGTGAATATTCCCTAAATACCAGCACCCAACAGGATATCACATCATATAAACAGGAAAGATGTTCACCTCAGTGTCCCCCAATCACCTGGGATAGTGCACAGACATTGCCTATTATGGTAACAGGTAAACAATACCCTATAAGGTCACAAACTACAATTATCACTTCTCCTAGGCCCAACACTGTCCAGAAACTCACAATCCTCTCTCAGCCCATCCCTGGTGACCTGGATGCACTCCCAGGGTCACCTCTGGGTCCAAGAAAGAGGCTCTCTCTCTGGTCCTATCTCTCTTCCAGCACATAGTGCACCCCAACAGTGACTCTCCCTGCTCTCAGTCCAGGAGCATGTGCAGAGCACAGTGGAGCCACAACAGCTGGATTCTGAAAATGGCCATGGTAGCACCCGTGGAAATGATTGTGTTTTGGCTGTTTGCTCCACACACCTTTTTCCTGCCTCCCCCTCTTCACACATCCCATTACTGCCTGTGCCCTACCTCTATTCACTTCCACACACACTGAGAATCATGTTGGCTCCGGCAGGAAATAAAGTTTTCTTTTCCTTGGAACAGTTTTGCTGACCAGATTCTCCCAATCACATTTCTGGCCTTGCTCCCTACCAAGCAGGTTTTTTCTTTGTAATGAAGTAGAGGGGATTTGGGGTAATGGAATGGGCTGTTGTGACGCTGCCACAGCAAAATTACTTTCCAAATAGATGTTTTTAATCTTTGCATGAGAGAAAGGTGTGAAGAGCTCAGCCAGTAAAGGAACATTCAAATCCAGCCATCCATAGAGGCTGTTGGCACATTGTCATAGACATGATGTCTCACAGAAAGGCAACCACAATCTGATTGCATTTCAGAATTAAATAGGAAAAAGGCCATTTGGTTAGCCACGAGAGCATCAGTCATGTCTGTGTCCAGATGTGGGCAATGTCAGTACACAACTCAGGAAACCATGAGGAGTAAGGGTGTAGTCAGCACTTCCCACACACTTTCTGAACACTGTGGACTTGTGGATGTCTTCTGGAGGCTTTGATGAGACTTGTCCCACTATACACTTGCCCATCACAAAACAGCTGGCTACTGACCACTGGGAGTGGTGGTTCACTATGTTCTGTAGGACCACTCTTTTAAATCCAGAAACAGATCATGGAATTGCATCTTAAGATGATCCAGCTCTGGTGACAGCTCACAGGAGACAGCATTGACCAGGCTCTTTAGCCTGAAGTTCTGCACTCACTGCTGTTTTCCCCACATCCCCAGGACTGAGTTCATTGCCCAGGCCCACAGTGTCCTGCCAGCTGAGGACGCAGTAATCTCTCGGCAAGGACTTCCAGACTGTCAGTGTCCATCAGACAACAGGACATCTAGGATGGAGAGAAACATCTCCTGAGGTGAGGCACCTTCCCAGATGAATTGCCAAAGCCTCAGAAGTGTTTCTCCAGGCTGCACATCTATTTGCCCGGTGCCAAGACAGCATCAGAAGGCTGCTGAGTAGCACCACGGTGCCCTTTGTAAAGATGAAGGAAAAGAAGTACAGCAACAATACAAGGAAGAACAGAAATAAAATTTGGGTTGCATGGGCATAGAACCCACATGCACATATATAATTGCAGCCAAACATTAGTTCTCTCTCATACAGGAATTAAAAGATTAAAGAGCTAATGAATATGCTGGCAGCAAGTAGGAGCAGTAATAGGCTTAGGTAGGATGCTGAGCAACACCATGATATGAAAACTGAGTGAGGCTCTTTTCTAGATTTAATGTCAAGGACATCACTTTTGAAACACATTTACATATTTAGATTTACCATTGGACTCTGTTCTCTTTTTCCACACACAGCCAATTTTTGAAGCTAAGACATTGACCAAGGGTGTGGACAGGGAGGAGAGTGAAAAGATGGTGATTGGTAGGGAAATAAAACAGACATTAACAGATTATGAATTTCATGTCCATCCACCACTCAAAAAAAAAGCTGATTTCTCCGTAAGTACAGTAATTTTTCAGTTATTATTAGTGTGCTTGTCTACATAAAATTAAGTCCTTGCAGAGAGAGGCAGAGGTAACCACTCTACAAAACTTCTTCTTTGTACGTATATGAAGTAAATGAGTCTAAAATATCCCAGTTTTGAATTCTCAACTCAAAATACATACAACAATCCCTTGCTGAAGAAACTGTCAGTGCACTCTGTTGTGACAAAGTGCAGGAGAGCACAGCAGCATGTTATGCTCCATAACAGCTTTTGGTAAAATCATCAAAGGACATAAATGACTGGAAAAGTATTTTCATAGTTTCACCAAATTCAGTTTGTTCTCCATAAGAATCGGACCTCTTACATTTGCCATAGCAAATGTTACTAAGTATTTTTTTCTTTCTTCAACTTATTTAAATTAGGAGTAGCATAATTGAAGAGGGTGGGGGGCGGAGACAGGGAAGGAAAGGAGCTTTAGGCGATTGAATTTTCCRAAGTGTTTGGAGAGATAATTGGAAAACGGATTGAAAATGCTGCCAATCACCTTAATGGATGCAAAAATCACAGGAGATACTCCTGTGGGACACCAGGAAAGAACCTCACTCTATTTGTCTCCACTGAAAAGAAATTTCAGGCTACACCAAAATTTCATTCAACTCCATTTGAATCCATGTCTGCTCCCAATCATACTGCTAATTATTACAATCATTATTATCTTCTAGGGCACAGGAAAACATTAAAATGTAAACACAAACTCACTCTGAATGAAAACACTTTAAGAATTCTGTAGTGTGAAAACTTCCCTGATGTGGAGACAAACCACTGCACTCAAAAAAAAATAGTGGTAAAAGAGCTTGCCTGTATTATTTCACTATTTCTTTACAATTTTTCCCTCAGATCCACGGTTTAACACTGTTCCAAGTCTTTGGTCAATCTTCACTTTTCCAGTGTTTAGAGGACACTTTTCACCAACTACAGAACCACTATTTTTTCTTGCATCTCTGCATATACTGAAACCAGGGATATGAGATTCAAACAAYGTTACAGATACTACCACAGTGTTTTGAATTTAATAAGAATCATAGAAATTTTATGAGGTTTTTCTGTTCCTTTTAAGCTTTACACACAGGAAAAAAAAATTTGAATTGAGAAAAACAAGTGTGTTAAGCACCTACATAAAATGATTGAGCAATCTATCTTTTACCAATTCACTTCCTTTGCTACACAGTTTACYTTCACTTACTATTTGGAATTCACCAGCTTATATATTTGGGTTAGTCTTCTCTGGCTAAGTACCAAAAAGAAGGAATAAACATCACAAAGAAATAGACCTTGCACCCTGACTGGTATGTTTTTCAAAACAAATATTAKAGAAAACAGGGAAGGAAATGGCTAATATGCTGGCCACGTCCAGATGAAACTGTAGGAACTGAACCCAGCAAAGTGGCAGTGTGGAAACTCGCATAGAATAACTTAATTTCCAGAAGAGCAGGTGGCTCGCCAGGTATGTACAAGAGTCCTGACTTAAAAGATAGTTTTCTCTAAGCCCTGCTGACAGTTAGCACAAGCCACATTTGTCAGTAAAAGCAAACCACGGCACATCCTGCTCTTTATTCAGCTTCTGTAATCCTGTCTCAAGCCTCTGGTGCGCATCAAGAAGAGGAGTGCATTTACATGCCAGACTGACACATTGTACTGAGCTGTCACTCTTCATATGCAAAAATGGAACACGAGATTTACTGCTGCCATCCTCAGTGACCTAGACTAGAGCAACCCCGACAGCAGGTGGTTTAGCTGTTTTGATTTAGCTCTTATCTAGGAAACTCGCATAAACCCCATTTTGCGTACCTAAACCTTCAATACAACTGTGCTGAGTAAAATCGCAGAGCAAAACAGGGCTCCGGTGTTTGAGCACCGAAAATGCCTGGGCAGAGATGTTATCCAGGATCACAGGAGTTATCGAGGATCACACAAAACCCTGGCAAAGACCAGGCTGTGTGTTTGCTGTCTGACAGCAGCACACAAACCGACTGCAGAGTAACACATTTCTGAGCTCAGGCAGAAGCTGTTTGGCTGCCACAGAACAAAAAGGCAGAAGCACACATATGTACAAAGAGACCCATAGAAGCACAGAATCCAATCCCCCCCCTCCAATGGCAGTTTGAATGCCATCAGCTTAGTTTRATTTTTAATTAGATTTTACTGTAACAAATACCGTCAATTGTGCTACAGCTTGCATACATGAGTACTGCTGCCAAGACTGCTAATAAAATATTATGTCTTTTCACAATTTAGATAATCACAAATCTGCCCTTTTCTTTCAGCCAAAAACCATTCTTAAAATTCAGAATGAAAGGTTGTTTTAAGTTGATGAAATAGGCAAGATAATTGCAGAAACAGCTCATTTCTCTCAGAGATGATAAAAAGGATACAATGACCATCCCTCACCCACAAAATCCTATTTATTATTGCTTGGGACATTTGCACAAATTCTGGAATGCAGCTTTATGATTCTATTTATTCATACCACACTGTTCCACCCTCTTTCACACAGTGTTTTGAAACATATTCACGTTAGACCCTTTTGTCTTCTACATAGAATATTTATGGAAGATTTTTACTGCAAGTCATAAATTAATTAATAATGGTGGACTGTAATACCAAGAGCCAAAAAACAGCCCCTATAGAACACCACCTTCTCCAAGAAGTTAATGGTACTCCTTTAGACAAGACACCAACCTATCAGAGAGAATATTTCTATTCTGAAACAGATTGCTTAGAGTACCTATGGGGTTATTTTTATACATTCAGAATCTTCAACATGATGATAAACTCTATAAAGGACACCTGAATAAAATAAAGAACTAATTTGGATGTGTTATTACCCAGTCACAAAACTGGACTTCATATCTTTCTTTATGGCAAGGAGAAACTTTGTGTTTCTGATGCATTGAAATAGTTTTGTACTATTTTTTGAATAGTAATTTTTTGAAGTTGCCATTTTTCAAATGCCATACAGATCCTTTAGATAAGGACAGTGGTTTTCAGATAATAATAGCTACTTCTGTGTCTTTCCTTCAAAGTACTCATTGTAGTTGCCCACTAAATGCTGAAGTTATATACACTCCTCTTTCAGAAAACTGTTTAGGACATTTACATTTAGTTGCAAACTATCATATATTAATTGCTTGATGCAACTTCTAATATTAGGGATATTTTATATGCTGATGCGGAGGGGGTTTTTGGTAATATAAATGTAAGATGACATCASAGTACAAAACACTGATTAACTCGTTATATTTAGAACTATATCAGCTTAAAGACTTTTTTTTCAAATATAAAATGTTTCTTTCATTGAGTTAATGCAACAAAGGGGTTGATTTGGAGTTGCTTGGTTTGTTTGGTGTTTTAGGGAGGTTTTTTGGTTTGTTTGGTTTGTTTTTTGGGTTTTTTTTTAATTTCAATGCTTTGCCGAGGTGATTAATAACTTTTATAACCACTCTTGGGGCTTATGTACATCTACACAGATCTGCTTTTCTTTAGTGGGATGGATTCCTTAGTGTTGGATAGTGTCCCACATAACATCCTTGCCTCTAAACTGGAGAGATATAAATTTGGCAGAYAGGCTGCTATGCAGATAAGGAATTGGCTGGATGGTTGCACTCAGAGTTGTGGTCAACAGGTTGATGCCCAGGTGTTCTTTACTGTGAGATTGGTGAGGCCCTGGCACAGGTTTCCCAGAGAAGCTGTGGATGCCCATCCCTGGAAGTGTCCAACACCAGGYTGAATGGGGCTTTGAGCAACCTGGGATAGCGGAAGATGTTCCTGCCCAGGGAAGGGAGGTTGGAGTTAGATGATCTTTAAGGTCTCTTTGAACCCAAACCATTCTATGATTCTACATCCAAAAAAACATGTTAAAAATTTTGTGAGATTCACTGCTTTTAAATTAGCTGTAGAACTTCAAGACAAATTAAATTTAGGAATTTTTTTTTCAATTACAGAAGAATTTTTAAAAATAAAATATTCTCTAAACAAACCCTCACTATTTTCCAGATGTATTCATTTAGAGGACAAGAGTCTCTTCCAACTTCCACCAATCTAAATTAGAACAACAGAAATTAAACCAAATGGCAGCATTGTAACAATGGCATAAATGAAAAAGGCTGTTAATTTTATTGCCACAGCCTTCAGAAAACTGGAGAAAATACAAGAAAAACAGAATGTGTGAAAAGCCCTGCATAATACTTCATCTTCCCGCCAGCCAAGGGTGCAATCTCAGCAGTGCTCTGAGGAGTGAGCTGTGCATCATCTATTACTCCAGCACTTGAGAAAATCCGTGCATCTCAAATCATGCAATATCCCAGATGCCAGTGATTAACAGAGGTAACTGTTTTATCCAGACCTCTGTGGGCATGAAAATGTGCACTTGTCTAGGAAAGCTAACTCTGGGCAAACAACTCTGTTTGAAGCTGGATGGAGGTAGCACAAGGGTTAAGAAAAACTTTACCAGCCGTTGTATTGGAGCAATCACTGTAATGCCAGTGCTCTGGGCAATGACAATCTGTTAGGTCTTTTCTAAACCCAGTACAAGCATTTGTAAT
This sequence comes from Parotia lawesii, assembly GCA_003713295.1. Classification (NCBI taxonomy): domain Eukaryota; kingdom Metazoa; phylum Chordata; class Aves; order Passeriformes; family Paradisaeidae; genus Parotia; species Parotia lawesii. Next base: position 6,569,722 of record RAHM01000011.1, read on the forward strand.
GCAAATGTTAGCACGCTGAATATATCACACTGTTCCTACATCCATTGATACCAGCGAGGGGAGAAATCATGTGGCCCCATCCTCCCTCTGCAGCAGCTTGTTCCCTTTAGCTCTTGTTTACTTCCCTCTGTTTTCTCTAATCTAGTTCTAAATGTCATTAAGCACAGTGTTTGTTGTTCAGGACTAGTTATAGCATGTTAATCTATTTTCTCCCCTTTCATGTGATTTTTGACATGGTTTTGGTTGAGCTGTGTTCGTGGTACCCTGAGTTCAGCACTCTGTGAACGATCCCCCCCTGTTTAGAAATTGGGAACCGGAATAATGGCCAAGAGTTGTGAGAAATCAATGGCTCGATTTCCTTGGAATCTGTACGCTTGGTAAAGTACTTAGAAAAACTGGGAAMCCGGGTGTCCAGCTGAGAAAGGTTCAAAGATAAAGAAGAATGGTCTAAAGGAAAGTAATTATCATTTGATATTGCCATTCAGTTAGCTGCACAAAATATACAGATAAATAATACACATACAGCCTTTTGTGTGCATCACCAACTCATTAGCTCTGGGCTCACAACCATTTTCTCTTTAGAAGCCACTGTAAGAATTTTACCATGGGAGTGTTGAACACCTTCAAAAACAATTTAAGCCCACCACGGCTTATTTTTCTGACTGACTTCTCATGGATGTGCTAGAAACAGGCCTCAAATTTTTTGACAGATCTGTAGAACAAATTGGAAACAAATTGGAAAGAGTTACTTAAGAACATCTACTTTTTTTCCTGACAAAATCACTCCACTTACAGCTCACCATGAAAATGAACAGGAAAATTTTTTCCAGTTTCCCATTGCCCTTTGTTAAAATAAACAAATACACCCCTCAGGAATAAAAGAAGTGAATCCAGTAACTTATCTTGCAAGAAATTAGCAGAAACAAATATATGACAAAGTACATTAGTCATATTCAATAGTTTAAGTCAGTTTTGATGGCCAAAACCAAACAGAAAACTAATTTTTTTACTTATTTCTCCTTTATTTTAAATGCATATTTGAAAACTAGGAACCCACCAAACGTGCAAGGTCACAGCCCTGTTCTGTCAAGGCAGACACATCTGTAAGAGCAGTAGGCATGAAATCAAATTTCAGGGGTTTTGCAGAAGTGCTGAGATAGATTTCACAGCTTCTCACTTCTAGTTCTACAGAGATAAGAAGATAGTGATCAGTGATACGACCTAAAAATTACACTGGAGAACCTGCCATGCCATGTACYGAGCTGAACAAAACACGAGAAAAAGGTGCTAAGTGGTCTGCACAGAGGGTGAGCTTCCATATAGTTAAAATGTCTGCAAAAATCTCACAGKGAGGGCTAGAAAATACAGCACAGACAAGAAATGTGGGGACTGATCTTGCCCAATCCCAACGTTCAGCAGCACACAAAATTCCCATGCCAAGTGGTTCATTTGCAAAGCAATAGGAACTCACAATCCCTTTAAATTAGCACAGATTCATTGGACTGACCATTGCAAAAATAAAAAGTAAAACAGCAATGAAAAGCAGAGTTTTACGTGATACACTAACTTAAATTTTATTTCTATCCCTATGTATTTACTAGTTTAAGAAATCACTGCTTCTAAACACAAAGAAAGCGTGAAGACCTATGAATACATTTTCAACCGTATCTAGCACCAGAGCTACACACAAAATCTGAAATATTTAACAGTGAAGGCTAAAGTTAGACTGACATAACCTTCACACATGGACACAAGTAAAGCAGGAAAAAGTTTTATCTTTAAACAGGAATAAGCAACTATTTACCATTATACCATAGGACTGAACAGCTGTTTGTGATGATAAGGTAAATTAACAACTTGAAGTCTTGTTTGACTAAACATCACCTGTCCTTACAATAGACTCATGCACCTAATCAGGTGATTGTTATGAAAATCCAACACTACATGTAAAGGGCTCCAATGATTAAATGAAGCACTATTTCTCAAATTCTCTCATTTACAATCAAGGACTCATTCTTGGTTCCATTCAAAGTGATCCCCAAGCACACAAGTCACTAAGAACCAGTATTCTTCGTCTACCTGGCTGCATATACTGAAAGCAAAATGAAAAACAGGCATTGTAGAATATGGCTCGGGCAGGACATTTAGCTTTGCACTCTACAGAGCAAAATAGTTAAACTCATCAAAAACTACCTTAGAGGAAAAGAAATTTTAGAAGTGATAGCACGTAGCAACTTTCCCTAYTGTATTTCTAAATGTATAGAACAATTCCAGTTTGAATGGAAACAAACATATTATTAATACTTTAAAACAACAAGGTTCATATTTCTTCCTCGAAGTATTTATTTAACATTATCATCATTTCTTAGGGAAAAAAAAAAGATACAATTCCATTTAGCATATCAATGAAATTAGAAGGGAAGTCCTATTGAAGGACTAACTCTCCTTAATGCCCTTATTCTACCTTCATTATGCCCCTGATGTCCCATGACAACAACATTAATTTGACATGGATGAGTTATGACCCACTGTTTCTTGCACAACTCTCAGGAAGCCTAAGGCAGGGTTTTTCTGCTTTGGGTATTGGGGCCAGAAGGACCACGCAGAAAACCAGTGCAATACAAGGAGCAATTAAGCTACAGGTTGTTTTGCTGTAAGCAGTTAACCAGCTGTGCCTAATAAATTATTTGATTATACAACATCTTATAGGTTTGACGTCGATTGTAACCGTGCATAAAACTAACATTCGTTAGTTTTGTATATTTGCTTGTGTGATTATAGCTTTAATTCCTCCTGGTACTCATCAGTGCACCTGGCAACACAAAGCACTGTTGGGTTTTCCATACCAATGGTCAGCATGTTCAGAGCACCTCAAAACTGTGGACTAAAATACAACAATCTTGAGAAGGAAGTGGGAAAGGGTTGCTATTACTGTTTGCTGCTCAGAAACAAGGCCACTCTCACCCAGAGCAAAAATGAGTTAGAGGGGGAAACTGAGGCACAGATACATTGTATGTGTGTATATTTACAATGGACACAAACACAGGTGAGCACACAAAACACAACCCAGCAGAGGTGTCCAAGAAACGCCTGAACTAGAAGCCTGATTTATTATTTTTTTAAGAGGCAGAATACCACACTAATGCATACAGCCTATTTCTGGCACTTGCACTACCTTYCTCAGCAGCTCTCCATTATCTCTGTGTGCAGTGTTTCATGTTTGAGAGCTGTAACTATGGACTTCACGTTCCCAGTCSCACACTGACTCCATGCTACTCTGCAACCTCACAAAAGGAAGCGGAATTTGCTCTGTGCAAGGTCTTGTACAAACTTGAATTAAAAAAAATAAACCACTGCGAAGCAGCCCTCACAACCACTGCAAGTCTGAAGAGTTTCCTCCTATCACGACAATCATTTCCTAAAAAATGCTGGCATATGAATCCTCTTCATCTTCTCACGTGGCCACAGAGAACTGTGGACCCTCTCATTGTTCTCAAGCTGAATGTCCCAGTCCTCCAGCGAGGACTCACAAATTCTCAAGATGACTCAGAGGACCATCACACATCACGTAGAACAAAGCACTGAATTAAGCACATCTCCAAAAAATTCAGACAGCAATTCATAAACTATTAAATGGAAGATTATAATAACAAATAGATGAATTCAGTCCTCCATGGATAATACATGTACAAAAATGCTAATCTTTGAGGCTAAATTATTCACAACGAATGAGTCAATCAGCCCTATTCCCTCATAGGCCACTATTTCCGGGAGCTATTTATAAGTGAGACAAAATTGATGYGCTTGTATCATCTATTTCTGTACAAGGGGAAAGTGCATGATAATCCTCTTTTTACTCCCTTTATTAAGGCATTCCATGAATGTGAATGGCAACAAAAACCACAAGAACCATCTGTAATTGATACTGCAGTGACAGCTAAACTGCAAGTTAGTGAATTTGGCCAACATTATAAATTTCCTTGGTTCTGATCAGGCCCTTAATAATGAAATACCCCATTTATTAAGTGATGTAGTCAGAAGAACTCTGAACAAAACAGCCCATGCCAGAATGCTGTCACAATCATGTAAAATACCTGTTTTACAGAGATTGTTCTTTGAACTAAAATATCTAATTCCCAGGAGCAGCTACAATCAGAAATCACTGGTACAAAAAAAAAGCACATCTCACAGATTGCTCTTCCCTGACTTCCCAGCCAGCTGCATTTCCCCCAGCCACAGGATCCCCTCCTGCCTGGAGGGACTCAGATTTCCAGGACAGCACAGAGAATGCAAGCCCTGACAAAAGGACTTTTCTGCTGAGAGAAGGATCAACCCCTTGAGTGCAGGTTCAGAACAACTTTAAGGGACTGGGACATCAGAACCCTCTGTGGTCCATATTCTCCCTCTAAAAAAAGGCCAAGGTCCATAACTGTCACACACACTTTTTTGGCAATTCCATCTCTATCAGAATCAAGGAGTAAGTGAACTTAGTGATGACATTTTATAAGCAAATGGTTGCCACATTACTCACTTGAAAGGAAAAGAGTCATCATAGAGAGATGCATTTCCAGAACCAATTTAAAGGTTAAGCCAGACAAGTTCCTTGAATCAGGATCTAATGAGATTCCAAGGCTCAGCTCAGGAGACTTGATGCTGTATGAGCAAAGGAGATGCTGCTCACACCTCTTCCATCAGTGACAGCTGAGCCTCCCAGAAGGATACAGACACTTCCATGGATCCTGGCTATCTCATTTACCAGCAAAACATCCTAATTAACTTTTATAGGGATTATGCACCGAATTCTTGCTGAAATTAATGTGCCCAAATGTCTTTCCTGGCTTTGTAGGATTGAATCCTCGTTTACATGTGGCTGAGTGACTCTCTCCGTCCCTGGAAATGGCATGTGTTTTATCCTAGCTGTATAAAGTGACGATGGCATTAAAGGGTTAAGAAAGAAACTGTTAAGCATGATGTAAAAATAGAGTTTGAACMAATCAAAAAGAAATTAAATGCCTTTTAAAACAGTGAAAACAACATTGGTTTAATTTTTTTTTAATACTGACGTTAGCAAAGACAACAAAGAAAGCATAGATCCAGCTAAAATCAAATGAGATTCAAAATTGCTTCCAGTGTTGGTGCTGAAAACAAAGCATGCACAAGGGTCTACTACACTGCTCTCTTGCAAGGCATAAACCAGGTCTGCAATAAACTGCTTGATGCTGTCTTGCTGGTCATAAAGCTACCAAAAAAAAAAAAAAAAAGAAAAAAAGGGATTTGCCATTTTTTATAACACTTTAGGGTCYAATGCAATATAAAATATATCTTTCTGGCACTGTGTGCTTTCAGAGCAGATTCTAGTGACTTTGAGGTTTACATACACTTTTGTCAGAGAGGAACTGAACATATTTCTTGTTGGATTGGGCCATAGGCAGCTATAGCTGTTCCCAAAGGACAGTGTAAATGACAAGCATTCTGAACCCCAGGGAAAACATAAATCATTAACAACAAGACCAAGATAAGAGCTCCTTGAACTGACACTTCCAGTTTTAAGATATGTATAAAAGAAATGTTAACTTTCCTAAATATATTAAAATTACTTTATCTTCACATGGATGCAAGAATACCATCACAGCTCCACTCCATAAATGCAACCCCAAAAGATCATCTCTTTAGATCATTTCTTTGGCCACATTGCCATTTTCATTGCCTCCTTCCAGGTGGCTCCTTTGGCTGTTCACCACAAACAAACAGTGCAGATGTATTCAAGGCTTTCCCTGGCCTATCCCAAACTCCACACCCCCTCCAAACCCTCACAGACCATGCTGATTCCTTCAATTCTTGTTAAGCTTTTAGAACACTGTTATTATTTTGCTTCTTAAAGCTTAAGATGCTTTGACAAGAATCTTTTCTTTTCTCCTTATTGATGGAGGGTTTTTCCTAAAGCTTAACTTCTTTTTACCTTGACACCTCTGCACAGACAATATGTGAGGCTACACAAATTAACTTCTGCTTTCTTTGCACTGCCCAGTTTGCTGACATTCACATACTATTTCTTACTATTTTGGAACCATATATTCACTGGGGGATGGATGGATTTTTTTCCCCCCCATATTATATAGAATTCCAAACCCAAAGCAGCCATGTTCCTAGATAACAATGTCAAACAAATAATGAACAGCAATAACCTTAAGCTGGATTTTCTAGGTTTGTAAGGCATTATTTTGGAATAACTACTTGTAGCATCTTTTACTCAAAAAAAACCCCAAAAACGCACACATGTTCTCAAATCTGAAACTATTAAACCCAAGCCTTGATGTGTTAAACCTCGATGTGTAGTGAACTCCAGCTAAATTAAATATAGCAACTTCACCACTAATGCAGCATTTTTCSTGGGCAAAATGCACTGTGTTTCATCTAAAAGACACATAGGGAGTACAAACAAGAATAACATTACCAGAAAGATCTTCTCTTTAGGTTCACCAGATCTGGGTTACAGGCAAATTATTTGAAAACAAGTTGCTGAGGCAATATTCCATCAAAATGACTACTATCAGCCATAAACATATGGGACCCTCTAACTACCCAGGGTAATAAGTCTTRTATATTATTGCTGGGAATTCCTTCAAAGCCCAAATCATTTTTAGTTTGTAAAGCTCCCTAATTTATTTTCCATGGTTGGGAGGAATCTGCTGCTAAACTAAAAATACAGTTTTACCCCCCCCATTATCTCTGCACATAAAGAGTCACAGAGCTTTGGGCTAGAATTAACATGAGATAGGCTATTATGACTGCAAGAACATTTAGCAGTCCCTGTTGACTTTGCAGTTTGTAATAATAAATATCCTCCCCATAATATCTTACTCCATTTTTTTCTAAACTTGATGCCTTGAGGAAGTCTTGAAGCTTGTGATAAAATGCTAACAGTATTTACCTATTTTGTTGCTAGCCTGGATTTCCTTTTCTCCCTGGGAAAAGTCATTTAAAGAAATGATATTTGCAAGCAAAAGCTCTTAAAAGTATAACCTTTGATTTCATGAACGCCCTACAGAAATATGATGTCCTACTGTACTTGATTACTGAAGCAAAACTGACTCTGCCTGTATAAAGTAATGGCATTATTTTATAGTGAAGCCTTTGCTCTTCCACGAAGGAAAAACCTTGTAATCAGATGTGAAGGTTATAAAAGATGCAGTCTGCAAGTCAAAAGTGTCCTATTACCACCAATCAAGGTGTTAATTAAGACTAGATTTCTGTAAGGAGGGGGTAGGCATTTAGGGGGCTTTACAAAGTACTGAACTTCATGCACATAATAAACAGTTCAAAGTACTCTTACTTTATTAAGAAAATGCTGAAAGTGGCTAAAAGTAAGGTGTGCTCTTGCATACGTAAGTATCTTACTTCGTTGGGCTGATTCCGTGCAACAGAAAAAACTTGCATACTCTCACATGTACTAAGAATGTTTGGCAGTTTTCTTTTTGTTGTTGGGGATTGTTTTAGGGGTGGGTTTTGAGGGCTTTTGGTGGTTTTTTTTCTTCCCCCCAGAATTGTTCATAAATGCATTTAGGAGCAAAAAATTGAGATGAAGACAACATCACTTATACATTCAAGGTTCCAGTTCACTTAAAGCTTTTCAGCAAACTACAGTAATATTTTGCATTTCAGGCACCACAGTTTTCATTTAACTCATTCTTGCTGGTTTTTACTTATTCATAGGTCTGTCAGGTGAATTCAGCAGATTATCAAGCAAAACATGCACATCACAAATACCATCTCTCATAAAAAGACAATCTCAATCTCCATAGATGTCAACAAGTGCTCACAAGAACAAATTAGATCAAGCCATGCTGACACACCTAAATGTGTATTTCCCTCTACCCTGCATGCCTTGTATGATGTAAGGCTTAGAAGAGTAGCAGTCTGTTGGCAATCGATCCTTTTTAGATAGAGAAAGCAAGAAACAATAAGTTATGAATAAGACAAACAATACACTTTGCTTCACATACATGCCCAGTTCAACTTAAATTGTGAACAGATGGAAAGCAAGATATTCTCCTATTTCAGATTCACTACATTCCTCTAAATCCATAAAACTATACATTTTAAAAATGAAAATGTTTAGAATTATAAACTATTTCCAAATAGGTAATCCACTGATCTTTAGCTTACTGACTTGCTTCCCGCTTGTCACCTCATTTATTGTGGTATATTTCTTACAGGACAGCAATTCACTAAGGCCATTATTTGAAGACAGTTAATTTTCTCTTATGAAATCCATTTCAATAATTTTACTTTCAGCTTCCATAAAGGTTATTTCATACCTGTGTATTTGCTAGATGTGACTCACGATTTTCCTCCTATGAATGAGGTATTTTTCAGTTCTCATGAGCTTTCCACAAATGTTGCTGGGAAGTTGTCTAACCTGCAAGGTGAGGGCGAGATATGCTGCATGAAACACAGGTTTTTTTACACTTGCACAAATAAATAAGAGATTTCTTTTTTAACAAAGCAGGCAAATGAAGTTGAATTCATTTGAACCCTCTAGAACTGCAGCACCGGAGGCAACCTCCACCATCTTACAGCCACAGCATTTCCCTGAACGCTCCTCTTCACCTTCTCCATCCTCTTTCCTAGGGCTCTCTTCATTTATTCCTACAATTTCCAACTCCTTACTCTTCAAAAATTCACAGCCCCCTTTTGTGCCGGCCACCACCCCTCACCTGCTCCTTTGTGCTTCACCTTTTTCCAATCCTGCCAGGTTTTGTGCCTCTGACCTGTATTTCCATGCCCTCCCCACCATGGAGAGCACACTCCCATTTCCAGGTTCCATTACTAATGAGTGCAATTCGAGATAACAGGATGACACACGCCCAGACTTCAGCAGAGCCACACATTTAACATCACCATAACATTCCCCTGGTGCCACTGCAGGGTGTTGGTGTGAACTGCAGTCTGAGCTTCTTCAGGATCTGCAATCTTCTCCCTGCTTTTTCCTTTCTGCCCCCCTCCTAGCTCAGCCCACCTTCACATGACAAGGGATAAAGTCACGTAGCCTTTAGCACAAGTCACAAACTCTTGCATGAGTAAGTAGTTTGATTCCCATGGAGCTCCCCCAAGATAAGGCAAAGCATTGCAGATTTTGGAAAGTGGCCCCTTGCTGAGGTACACTTCTCCTCATAGCTTTATTTTACACGTAAATTGCTGTGTATTTCATATAGCAATACACTTATACAGTCTTTGATCATTTATCTTTCTCARGCCTCTGTAATTTTCAACTTCACCACTTCATTCTTCACTACACACGGCCTCATTTAATTTCCTTATATCTGCAGAGCAGGAATTAGACAGGCCCAGAAYAGATCAAACAGTGCTGAATTTGGGTCATTATCCACAAAGCATCCCAAGACAGCCTGCCTTAGCTGTCAGTGAAAGTTCACTTGCAATGTTTTACTCACACTAGAAAAGGAGATAGGGAAAACTAGTAACCTCCATTAGACCAGAAAGCTTAAAAAGATTTAAAGCATAACCTCAAGAGCTTCTTCAGGACTCACATGTCTGAAAGCTCACCTCTCCTTTTTCTCCTGAGAGCACAGTCAAGAAAGGATTTTTTTTTTCCCAAATCAGGCRCTTTGTCTACTCTTCTAAAGAACGGTGAAGGCACCACTTTGTAAGGGTCTCTTCATAGCAGCCATTACATCTGACCACCTGAACACATTTAGAATTAAGCAGACTGAACCCCATCACCTGGTTTAAATTAACTATGTGCTTAAATACTCCAGCGCACCAATRCTTGAGCAGCTTATCTATACCACTACAAACAAACCCTCCCTCAATTTTTTAAGTAAAACTCTGGAACGTTGAACACCAGCTTTACTCCTGTTAATCTGTTTCGGTTATCCATTCATTTTTCATACTTTGACTTGAATGTTTTAATTTTCAAATTGATACAGGATATTGTATCATCCTTCTAAACCAGTTTCTGTGTCCCAGTTTCACTCTAAATCCAACAAACAGGAAACACACAGTCCCTGCTTTGGTTTGCTARTGATATTTGCATACTAAGAACAGGTTATTTATTCCATCTGATTAATTTTTAAAGTTTGTCTGTAGCATCAAAAAGTCTGTAGCATCAAAAAGATTTTTTTTACATTTTGATTGGTGATTAGATTCTAAACCAAGTCAGAATCTAAAAGAAACACTGATACTTAAACATTAATTTAAAGGATAAATTTGAGGACTTCTCTTATCACTGCTACCAATACCTACAATAGCATCCCAGCATTCAGGCTTATAATACAGAAAAGTAAGTCTTGGCAAGCAATAGCTCAGACATACTGTATTTATTGCAGTCATGAAGCCTATTATGGACATCTTTGTTTATCTCATCACAATTAAACATTCATGAAGAAATATTATGGAAAAATGCATTTCTGGTCTCATAGCTAATTAGCRCAATTTAAGAGTACCCCGTAGTTAGTCTGCCCAGCCTCTCTCTCAAGGAAAGTGGGGATCTGAATCTAAATTACAAGTGCTCTCCTCCCCCTCATCTGTGTGTTTTCAAATCCAGGATTTCAGTCTTGCTTACTAACCCGTGTCTGACTGATCTGACCTAACAAAGAGTACAGACGTACAGAGATAAACTTGTAAAGTGCATTTTATTTACCTTGCCTCATAGAGAATCGCTAAATTTCCACAGTATCTATGTCATCACACGTGGTCTGGATTTCAGCCTAGAACAATCAGTGAAAAATAACTAAAGAGACACACACAAAACAATGAAAACTTGCTATTTACAACAAAATCAGTGTTTTCAGAAAATCAAGGAATACCGACACCAAGCACATAGTCTGTACCTTCCTATGTCCACATACATCCTTACACTGCTATTACAATAATCTAATAGATTGTTTCTCCATGCAAGGTTATAAAAGTGTGGTTTATTAGGGTACTGCAACCATAAACTTACAATTGTTTCTCGGGTTGAATTTATATCTAGCCATCAAAATGCATTACTACATTCCAGTCACTTCTTTTTTTCCTTGCGAATTAGCATAATCTCCCCCAACAATTCAAAGTAAGTGAAGCTATATCTAGCTGGTATTCAAACCTACAGCTCTGTCTTTTTTAATAAAGGTCCTCTTTTTATTTTCTAAGGGCATGATGCATATGTAGGTAATAGCCAACGATGAAACTACAGCTATGTTATAAACTACYTTATTAAAAATTAAGGATTGTAATTACACATTGAAACCCAAGAAAATTATTATTCCTCTTTCCATACTCTTGTGCACAGCAGTGCTTGTGACCCTCAGACAAAGGCATATCCTAGAAAACTGATGTGTAATCTGTTCTCCAGACTCAGCAATGGCTCGGGGTGAGGGCCCAGAGCCGGGATGCTCCTGAACAAAAAATCCTGAACCCCACAGTTCATCTGTCGGGGACAGGCAGTGATCCCACTGTTTAATTGTGTGTTTAATTGTGACCCGTGCCCAAAATCCTTCCAGATGCCCACGTACCARGTTTCCTTATAGAAGCTTGCTGAATTCCCATAGCATCTGTGTATGCAGGACATGGATTTCAGCSTAGAACAACCGGTGGAAAAAAACTAGACACACGAAAAACAGTGAAAACTTGCTATTTCCAACGAGACCAGTGTTTTCAGAACCCGAAGAGCACCACGCTGCCGAGTTAACTTTTAATATGTTTCCATTTTAATCTTTAATAATTACACGTACAAGAAGAAAACCCAAACCACCGAGCGGGGCAGAGAGCCGGGACATCACCGCCCGGTCCCGGCTGCGGGCTCGTCCCCAGGATGCCCGGGCGGCTCCCGCAGCGCCTCTCCCGCGGCTCGGGGCAGCCAGACGAGGGCGGCCAGACAGAGAAACCTCGCAGGGAGAAAGAGAAACCTCCCCCGCAGCCGCTCCCGCAGCCCCATCCCATCCGCGCCGCCCCGGGGCTGGCCCCGGCCCGAGCCCCGCAGGGTGGGCGGGCGCAGCGCGGAGCCCCGGCCCGGCCCCGTTCCGCCCCTCGGCGCCGGGAGGCGGAGCCGGGCGGGCGATCGCGGCCCGGCCGCTTCCTGGTCACCGGAGCAGGAGGCGACAGGAGCCCGCCGAGGCGGCTGCGGGGGTCCGGCGGCTGCGGGACCGGCTGCCGCCATGGCCTCGCTCTTCAAGAAGAAGACCGTGGACGGTGAGTGGGCGCCCGGGGAGGCCCCGCCGCCCCCCCCGGCAGCAGCCGCCCCCAGCCCTCGCACGACCCCGGGCGCGGGGCTGGTCCCGGCCGGGGCTCTGGAGCATCGGGAGGCCGGCGGGGGTCGCGGCCTCGGGCCCCGCGTCCCGGCGGAGCGGGAGCTCGCAGGGAGAGGAGCAGGAGAGGAGCGGGAGGCCCCGGCCCGCCCGCCGTGACTCACCGGCGGCGCTCGGGGAGAGTCCCCGGGCCGGGCCGGCCCTGGCACAGCGGGGCGCGGGATTCCCGGCGCACCGGGAGGGCTGGGAGCCGGGCCCGGCGATCCCGGGACGTGGGTGAGGAAGGAGGAGGAGCTGGCAGGGAGGGAAACAAAATAGGCCCGCCGGGAGTTGCCGGGGCCCAGGGGGAGCCGGGACGCGAGCGGTGCCGCTGTGCGGGAGCCGCCACCGCCCGGCCCTGAGCTCCGCGGGGGTGTGGAAACAACTTGGTCTCGGTTCTGTGTAGCCAGTCTGGCGCTCCAAAACGCTTAAACTTCGGCAGGAATAACGATTCCCAGAGTAAAGCCCCAAAAGATGCCTTACCTGCCAGCAGGCCGCTGGGCGATGCTCAGCTGTCCGCATGGTCGTGCCCCAGGGTTGGGGAGCCCCAGGTCTGGCTCTCTGGCATTTTGGGTGGGTGCCCCCTGGCAAATCTGGTGGGTCGGCGTTTGAAAAGGGCTCCCAAAAAATGACGCTGCTGATCAAGCAGTTGTGCGTCACCGGAGGGGAACACGCACAGRTCCCACCTGGCTCTTGCCATTCTAGATGTGGCACCTGCCTGAGAAGGGAGGAAGAGGAGTTGGTGCTAAGCTTCCATGACCAAGGAAGAATTGCAGGAGCCAGGTCAAGCCCTGCTGGATGTCTCTTGTCCAACCTGTTTTAAGGAATGGAAGTGCTTCCTCCTTGTCCTGGTGTGTGTGTGATGCCAGCGTGACACACAGGAGTGGCTATTGGCAAAAGACTATCTCAGAATAACCTGTCATGTTCTGTCTGCTCGATTAACTAGGGATTTGCCTCAGTTATCAGAGAGAAACAAGAACCAAATTCTCATCTTGGCCTTCACTTCTAAAAACAGATGAAAGGGTCTGTAACTGCAGATAGTTGTTTTCAGTTTATTGCTGAGCTACTATGGGGAATCAGAAACCACAGAAATAAGCATCGTGCTCACCCTTATTGTCTCATGAGTTCAGTACTGTTCTTGTTTGTTATTGCCTTGAAGTTCCTGCCTCTCAAGCTCACTATGCTAAGGTTTTTGGGTTTTTTTAATAGTGTAGTTAGAAAAACCAGTCTTGTATGTAGCTATTAAGCTTTTTCTTTCAATTTCACCAAGTGCAGCTGTGCAAGTAATATGCATTTATCTACCTTCAAAATTACTTGCCTGTAGCATTTTCAGAATGATTTTCACTGCTGCTTTGCCAGTGTGAAGAATGCAGTTATATTCTGTGCCATCTTTCAGTTCTTAGTTATTGTCCACTGAGAAGTCTGCATCTCCCAAGGATGCTTTTTGTGTAGTACTTACAGCAGTGGTAGCACTGTAAAAACAGGTATCGTTTTCACACTGGTTTGTTTTGAATATATATTTCTTTGCCCAATTACTGGGCAAATATCCAGCAAGGTTAGAAGAGGAAGTGTATATTCTGTCTTTAAAATGCCACTGGAGGTTTGGGGTTTTTTTCCAATTCAGACCTATTAATGTTGAAATAATTTCAGCAGTGGATGTTTTACAGTATTTCTGGCTTTGGGAATGAAGAGTGTGAATGCTTCTCTCTGTTTGCAGAAAAATTGCCCCAAACCTTAAAAAATGAAAAGGGTGGCCTGTGGTTCTAGAATTTATCCTTTAATTCTGTGAGTAACTCTGCCTGTATGTATTGATTCTCATTGCTTCAAACTTTGTAGGTACAATAGCAGTGCCCTGCCGTGATGCTGCTGTGGATTAGGAGAAAGAGCTCTAAACAAAGTTTATGTGAGAGTCTGCTCCTTCCAGACTCCCACCCGAAGTGCAGACATAGAATAAGAGTAGATGAATCTCTCCTAGATAATAACTTCTTTCCTCTATGAAGGTCAGAGGATGCTGAGTCAGATGCAGACCGACTGCTCTGCCTTTGCCCAGGTGAATCACACCCAAGCATGTGTTGTAAACCCTATCAAAAGTTAGCTGCAACTAGCATGATTGACACCTGGACTGTAAACAATACTCGCTTTAATAAGAGGATGTTACCAGTAAATAATTTTTAAGAGTACAGTGCACAAAACTCCTATGAAGGATGATAGGTTTCACCACACAGACAGTGTTCAAGCTTTGCTGGCTACCTCAGTTGTCAGGAGACTGAAATTTGCTATAAAAGCCCCCACTTTCCTGTCTTACTTAAGCATCTCCTGATTGAAAAGGTTCAAACACTGTTGCTTTATAGTCTGACTTGAAGAAGGGCTGCACAGATGTGGAGGAGAGGAAGCTCCCCCAAAGTAGAATAAGGGCAGAGGAGAGCAGGATCCAGGACTTGCACCTGGGATTATTTTCACTGTTTTAGTGGAGCTGGGAACTCCTCACCTGCTCTGAGATCTCATAAGTCAAGGTTCTTTCAGCTGCTCTACCTGTTGCAGTTAGGCCTGGGTGGGGGAAAAGCAGTGGGATGGCAGTGAACGTGATATTGCTGAGTTAGTGCTGGGCTTGCAGGAAAGTGTGTGTACAGATGTCCTGCTGTGGGGTTAAAGCTCTTGCTGTGATTATGGTGCAAAGTAACATCCTAGGTAAAATAGCTTTTTTTTTTTTTTTAACACTGCTGTCACGATGATGTTGTATACACCAAATTGTATTTTGCTAATATTTTCTATCTCTGAAATGCTGACACTTCACTCCAAACAAAGGGAGGTGTCAAACACGCTGCTTGTCTGCGGGGTGCTTAGCAGATGTTTATGGAGTGCTGAAAACTTTGCCCAGCTATCAATATTTTCTTTCCAGATATAATAAAGGAGCAAAATCGAGAGTTAAGAGGTACCCAGAGGGCTATAAGCAGAGATAGAGCAGCACTTGAAAAACAGGAAAAACAACTGGTAAGTATGACAGGGAACTTTATCTTGCTCTTTAAAATGCGCACACACGATAGAAAACTTGAAAAGTTTTAAGGATACAAATCAATGCATAATAATTGATACTAAAAAAAGTTGTCTTCCCCTTTTCACTTTTCAGTTATTAATATTGTATTGGAAAACATTTACTGTCTAAAAGCGATTCTCAGCCTTTGACATAGGAAAATCCTGAAACAATGTGTTTAGATGAAATAACCACATTGGTTTTTCCCTACAATTCCTGGCATTCTCTATCCTTCAGAAGTTTTTTTTTTTTTCTAAAAGGTTTGTAAATCAGTGGTCTTGTGGTAGAAAAATTAAAAGAAGTATAAGTGCTATCACATGTTGCCGTGACTTTCCAGTGGGAGAGAATACTTGAAAAACCATAGGATATCATGAATACCCCATAGGATTATTTTCATTCATGTAGAACTTCCCTAAAATTAGCTCATAACAGTAGGACTGTTGGCCCAAATTAAGATCTATTCAGAACTTACTGTGTGTGAGCTTTCAAGTACTCAGTGGCTGAATGCTGCACCTGTGTGGCACTATAAGAGGAGAAATGGATGTGCCAGATGGTGGGGTTTGATGCATGAAGAATGCTCAGACTGTGGGAAAAGCTGTGCAAATCCAGCCAGTTCCAGCAGCTATTGAGGTGGTGGTTTGTGGCAGCAGGTTGCGTGAATACCAAGAGCTGGGAATAATAAACTAAAAGATCAGAGAAACTGTTTCTGAAAGCCTTGGACATGTAAGATACAGTAGGTTGCTCATAAATAAGGCGTTTTTCCAGTATGAAATATTCCAAATCTGGAAATAACCTTAATTTTAGTGAATATTCGGGCTGAAGTGTTGATTACTTGCCACACTAAGTGGTTTCAGAAATGTTAGATTTCTGAGGATAAGAAGAAAGGAGCAGTGTCTTTGAAAAAGTTAAAATTTGCTGCCAGAATGAGAGGAGCAACAGACAATAAATATTCATTTTCAGTGTCAGATCAGGTGAAGAAGGATCAGGGGCTTATCAGTCAATCTCAAAACATTTCATTATGGTCTTTCTCTAGAAAGACCTTTTTTTCCCCTTAATTTTAAGGTACTACTCTGAGAAAACCCAGTTATATTAATTCTGTGGAAAAAAATACCTTAATATATGCAGACAGTTCTGTTTCAGTTCACTAACCTGATACATGAATTTTGATTTTTTTTCCTAGGAGAACATAACTGACTTCAATAAGCTTTCCCCAGACCTCTCAAAAGCAATGTACCCTAAATTTACCCAAATTCTTTTTAATTGAGAATAAAATCATCTGTATATAGGGTTTGGTTTCTGCAGGTGGATTATCTGCAGTGATTTAGCAGTGGTTTGTAAAACTATTTTTTTGCTTTGAAAATCAGGTTATAAATGCTATGTAGGTCTTTCAACTTACTGAGAAAATCCCTATTTTCAAATGTGTGCCATTAAAACTATGGGGTACAAATTAGTCCCTCCAACCTTCACAGCATTTTAGGTACAAGAAAAAGAGGAAATATTATTCTGGTGATGTTATAGGAATTTTTGTGGCTTCTGTGATCTACTTTCAAAGAGCACAGCTTCTATTTCAGGCCTCTTACTTTGAACAGTCTCCTGCTGCTTCTTTGCAACTCTGTACCTTCCTGGATTAAAAATAGTGTGTATGACATACCCTTTAGACATTATGAATCTGCAGAGGAGATTTTGTGCCAGAGCCATCTCTGCAATAAACTTAACTATGAACTTTTCTGGTAGTCAGGGTAATGCATTGGGTCAGTGTATACCTGCCTTTAAATGTGACTGTTCTGCATGTCCTGGTGAGTAGAATTTATCTTTTCATAGCGTCTTGTAAGTGCAGTTTTCTGGATTGCCAGTGCACATAAAGTGAAGCAACTGCATACCTTTAGCAGGCATATTCTCCTGAAAAATTCAGGATAAAGCTGTTCTTTAAAAGCTGCTTTTACTTAATGGTAAAAATCAAAAAGGACAAATTATCATCTACAGAAAACTGAGCCGCTGTGGCAAGACCTCCTTGGCAAGGTTGTAAAGGAAAAAGTGGCTGCAAAGTTTACATTACCAAGGCGCAAATCAGAAGGCACACTTTGAAGAATCCCAGCTGACAAGATTATTTGTGCCAGGCTTTTTCCGGGTACCTCTGGGCTAAACAGATTGTTATTTCTCTTTGAATTGACAGATTGGGGTTTTGTTTTGGTTTTCTAAGACACAAGTGTCTTTCTTATAGCATAAGCACACGTTAAATTATACCACTTTTATTATCATTTAAGTCCAGCTAAATTATGAGGGTAAACAGCCTATAATTATTGGTCATCTAACTTTATCTACTTTTTCYCCAAAAAGGCTGTGAGGTTCTCTTGAGGCTGAAAAAGTGTTGAAAAGAACGCTCCTTTTCTTACATGAGTGATGTTGTTTGATTGAAAGAAATCAAAATTGATTAGTCATGGCACCAGTAGTTGACTGGACATCACAATTCCTCCACTTTTGGGGGCTTTTTTTGAAGTGTGGCTCCCTATCCAGATATGGAATTGAATGTGCACATAGTAGTGAATGTGACATCACACAGAAATTGAAGTCCTTGTGGGAACTGTGTGCTACCACACTATAACTCAGTTTTATTGAGTTTTTTCCTTGTGGTGGTCAGATCATACCAGCGTGGCATTGATTCTGCTAAACAGCCTTGTTAAAAAAGCAAGGAACTATTTATATAACTTTAAATGTCTTAAAAGATACAAGAGAATAGTCAACTTTCRAATTTAATTATTAGTGGTAAGGCTTAATTATAGTCTTTGCGTGAGTGAAAATTCTGTGGAATTAATCTCACACCTTTTTTCACAGGAACTGGAAATCAAGAAAATGGCTAAGACTGGTAACAAAGAGGCCTGCAAAGTGCTGGCCAAGCAGCTGGTGCAGCTGCGGAAGCAGAAGAATCGAACTTATGCTGTGAGCTCCAAAGTCACTTCCATGTCCACTCAAACAAAGGTCATGAACTCCCAGATGAAGATGGCAGGAGCTATGTCAGCTACAGCAAAAGTAAGGCACTGCAAGATATTCTTTTATATTCAAAKGCAGCATATGGTTGCAAAAATTGTGTTATTTTGTGTAATTGCGGGGATAAAAGTCACTGCCCCAAGTGGTGGTGAGGATACAGTTGGGAAATGTAATTTGGGTTTCTATTATTAAATTTTTGTTTAGTCAGTCCAGCCACATAGCACCTACATACTTTCTTGGGCTAGACATCTGTCGAATGTTTACATGATAAAAATAAACTAATGCCAGTGAATGAACTCTTTTAGTATATAAAAACCCCAATCCCTGCTGCTACAGTGCCATGCCTGTATATATTGTCACAAGCAGTTTTTACTGGGAAAAAGTAGGTCATGATTCATCTAGAAATCAAGGCAGTGTGTCACAATAGCTTTATGGCCTTTGGAAAAAGTAGGTTATTGCTTTGGATCTAAAGTCCCTAAAAAAATCTAATCTGGAGTTTGCTGTCATTCTCTCTGTGCTCTCTCTGGAAATAGTATTGCATTAAGGTCTCTCCCAAATCTCATCTCAAAAAAAGAGTGAAAAATCTCAGTTTTCAAAGTTGGTTGTGAACTTTCCTCTATTCYCTGAATTGATAAACAGGGATTTGGCTTTTGGCAAGGAGGACTGTTCAGCTCAAGGTGCAGGAAGCAGAATTAGTATGCATCACTGTAGACCAAGCTGGGCTTTGATCCCAGTCCAAGTTAAATCCAGTTAAACACAGCAATGCAACTTGGTGCAGAAAGGAATTCCCACAAAGGCTTTGTGGTCAGGTGCCTTTTAGACACAGCATGAGGGCAGATTCCAGCCATGAAGCGATACAGAGTGGTGGCTCTGCAGCAAATTTACAAAGGGGCCTTGTCTGACTGATCAGGTTCAACACCTTGCTCAGTATTCCAACAACACTGCTCATGTGAACAAGTTGGTCTTGCTTTTTAATTATTACATGGGTGACTTCTTTTTATCTATGATAGATCTTGGATTAACTTTCTCAAAACCAAAGCGTCACTGGAGTAGTTATGAAGATTAGGTCAGTAGGAAAGAAAAACCCAAAAATATTTTAAAAAAAATTACTCAGCATTCAGAAAATTATGTTTTTTGAAACACAGCAGGTACTTGTATGGCCTAGTTTGTGTAACATTATTGGAGAGGAAGGTCTTAAATTCTTTTGGTCACTTTTAAGTGAATATTTTGCCTTTTCAATGTGGGAAGGTTAAAGAATTGTTAATCTCGTAAAACCATCAGTGAAAAATGTATGGGATCAGTTGCCTCAACAAGCAAGGCAAATATGTGAATGCAAAGCTTTCAAAGTACTTTCAGTATACTTTTTAGCATGTGTGGTGCTAATTTTGGACATGGTAAAGTCCAATTAAATTACCTGTTTATTTTAATCATGCATCCGACCCTTATTTTATGAAGTTATATAAACTCTCTATCAGTGCAGAAACTTTTGATGTCCATTTATAACTCTTGTAAAAGAATTCTAGAGAACCAACACCSTGCAAGTCCAGAACAACTTTTTAAATTCAAATAACGTGACCATGAGCACAGTCTTTGAAATTCAAGTAACATTAGAATTCAAGAATACATTATTGCTTTGAACAAACTCAGACATGAAGGCAGAAGACCTGTGAAGCCAGTAGTGGCTGYAGTAGCTTGATAGTTAACCAAGTAGCTCTTTTAATTAACCCAGTTTKTTATCTTGTCAAAGATGGATAAATTTTACATTTGAATTGCTCATGTCTRTGTTTAGATTCTGATATCCCACAGTAACTTGCTTTTTAGGAAAGAGGGAAGTACCCCATAGCAGTGCCCATAAAGGCAGTGCTGCACACCTGTAGTAAAATGGGTGAAGTTTATTTCACTCTCACAGCAAGATCTCCACCCATCACACAGGTGCACCCTAAGCAAGTTCTTCCTCAATACTTCAATATTTTCTTTTCAGAGAAAAGTAATTTTTCCATTAAATTGTAACATWAAGAAACAATTTAGGGCCTGTCCTCCAGCAGTGGGACAAATAAATGGTCCTTCCTGAATAAGAACCTGCAGCCATTTACTTCTTTAACRTGTGTAGCCTTCAAGTTAGGAAATGTTCTCCATTCTTTTCATTCAGATCAGTCAGATTTTTCCTAATACAAGGCCRGGRGAGGGTCATGGTGCAAGAAAGATGCACACAGTTGAAAGTCTTGTCTATTGGGGCACTATATAGTAATATTTCTTACTAAGTGCAGGCTGTACTATTGATGTGTCACTTATCTACAGTTCTCGTGGGATGTAAAGAGTCAAGGAAAGTGGAATTTGGGCTAAAAGGTTTTTCTTAATGAATGCATTGATGTTTACTAATGTCTYGTTGTATGATTTAAGAGTTTTTTCCATATTAATAGACAATGCAAGCAGTAAATAAGAAAATGGATCCACAAAAGACACTACAAACTATGCAGAATTTCCAGAAGGAAAACATGAAGATGGAAATGACTGAAGAAATGAGTAAGTTCTGCACTGCAGGGAACAGCTGGCTGCTCTTGGCAGGGGAGAACCAGCCTAGAAACACTGATGTTTGAAGTTTATTTCTATAGTTAATGAGACTGACAGCAAAACTGTAGAGCAAACAAAACAATGTATGTCTGAGCAGGGAGGCTGAGCCTCAGACTTTTTAGAAGCTCTAGGTATTAAATCTAGAATCCRTTCCTTTCCATATTCTGCAAAATACTCATCATATTTTTAGAAAAAACAGATTGGAGGGGAATAGCCTTTAAGAGCAGTTCAAGGCCTTGATGGCATAACTGGTAGTGAGACTTGAAAAATAATCACAGCTGTCTGCACATGGTGATATGATATGGTTCTGTCTCTCCTTTTTCTTAAATTAAGCCACAAACAACTTCCTGGGGAGGCAGCAAGTTTCTTGTTCCTGAGTGCGTGTGTCCACTGTCAGCTAATTCCTGGTGTTGCTCACAGTCTCCTCCCCATCCCAATTCCTGGCCCTTTGTTGGTCATACKGAGTAGCATGGACTCAAACCAGTGCTGTTGACCAAGATGGAAACACCTCAACTGCACACAAGTTACCTGAGTGGTTAACAGCTCTACAATGTACTTGGAGGAAGAAGAGGAAGGGGATTTTTATGAAGCTATAGATGTTTTGCAGAAATGTTAAAGTCTAGCATGAGGAGGGAGGTACAGCAGCTGAACTCTTTTGGTGAAACTATAAACATTTTTGTAAAAGCAGCCATGCCTTACCCTGTTGTTGCCCTGGCTGTGCTCACAGGCTTTGCAAGGCAGAGCTAAGAAAGCCTCTCTAACATCCAGGTGCTTTCTGCTGGTATCTTACACTGGGGTATTACTGCTGTGTTCTGGGAGGGTAGAAAGATGGTAATAAGTTTTTTGTTTAATGCAGTCTGAATTCCTTTTTCCTTTCTTCTAAGTTAATGATACTCTGGATGATATTTTTGATGCTTCTGATGAAGAGGAAGAAAGCCAAGATATTGTTAACCAAGTGCTTGATGAGATCGGGATTGAAATCTCTGGCAAGGTATGGCTGGTTTTGCACAGCTCATGTGCTTTTTCCCCTACATTCCATTTTTAAAAATAGTTTATTCTAAAAGTCAGCTTGTCATAACCTGCATTATTCTRACTGAAGAAAACTTGTGTCTCCTTCTAGATGGCCAAAGCTCCCTCAGCTGCCAGAGGGTTGCCATCTGCATCGGCATCGACCGCCACCACCATATCGGATGAGGAGATTGAACGCCAGCTCAAAGCCCTGGGGGTGGATTAAGTTATCCAGTTCAGAGTCTGCCTGCTGAGTGTTCAGCTCTAGTCACATGTACAAAGTGCAAATACTCCTTCAATGCAACTGATTCCTAGGAAAACCCTGAAGTCTCAGAAGTGACAACTTGAAGATCAATTTGCAGAGAAAAGTACATTTTTTKTCCATTGCATGGAGTCTTTTTGACTCTGGACCAACCAGGGGTGTAGTTCTAACGATAAATTCACTTATACCTGATCCAGATCTGTCCTTTGGATTCAAAGTTTGCTTCCGTCTTAGTTCCTGATCTGTCTCTAGAACTGGCTATTCTGTGGCTGGTGATGCCACTTCCTAGGACAGCACCTATGTAATATTTGTCATTACAAAACTATTGCTATAGAATCATTCTTAGTCTGTTATCTCTTAGCACAAATGAAACTTCACCTTGGGTCTTAGTTGGAAAGTATTTTTTCCATGAGAAATAGCTTTTGAGAGTCTAGCAAATTTAGGCAGAAAGAAAAAACATTTTATGTATTTCTTTGAAATTCCTTTAGCAACTTTTGAGCTGATTAAATAATAGCTCATTATTCTTCTTACCAGAATGGAAGGATACACTCCTTGTGCAATTAATTTTTTTGGAAGAGGAATTACATTTGTTAGTGAACTTTGTTGCATGAAAGGCACTGATTGAACTCTACTGTACTGTAACATAGCTGGTTTCAACAGAATTGCTGTGCCTTTATGTATATAAATCTTGTACCTTTGTGATTTTCTTTCAGAATGAGTCTTTGAAAGGTGAGTAAACTTAATGATTAAGATGGTTTCACAAAATGCTTTGGTGAGACCTCTCTGCACACTTGATGGGACTCAGTGCTGAAGCAGAGAGATGCACTCATTCAGAAATGCAACTCGTGCACTTGCAAAAAGGACATTTGCCTGAAGCAACATTTGTATATATTTTACAGTATTTCTTAATGGAAGATAACTGCATAATTGTATTGTTTGCTAAGATGCAACCRATCGCATTGATAAACTAAATCTAAATATTAGTTTTGAGAACAATTTTGGACCATAAATGATAACTACTTGTCTAAACACTATAATAAAAGCGTTCTGGTTCTGTGAAGGTTTTCCTATGGTCTCTGAACTGCATCAACACAATTCTAGCTTCAAGTGGAATATGCATTGGGCTGAGGAATAAGAACTGTTCATACTTGAAATAGACAAAATGAGAATGCAGTTCCCAGTTATTGCTTCCTAGATGGTGTGATACTCCTCAGCCCTGACTCTGCTGGAGATATTTACCCCTCAGTGCTGGTTTAGTGGTGCTGCTCATTGAACAGAAACAATTACCATCTTGGCTTTAAAAAGAGAAAAGCAAAATACCTCCCCAAAAGCAAAACCACGATAACTGGAGGGGACAAGCTTCATAAAGAGACTTTGCTGCTAGACCAAGTGTAGCAGGAAACCTCAGTGAATCTACTGTTGTTGCACCATCTACTGTTTAGGATTGAAGTCAGCAGAGAAAGAGAAGTCATAGGAGAGCCTTCCTCAGGTTTTTGGCCTAGAATTGCAGGTGTTGTTTCTCTTTCAAAGAAATAATGGACAAACTGAATCTGTCAGGTAGCAGGTAGGAATGTATTAGTTAATATATTGCATATATCCAATACGAGGTGATTTTTTTTTTACAAGTTATTTTGTAAAAATCTAATAAAAGGCTTTTTATTCCACAATGGCTTTGTCCTCTATAGAGTTAGTCTTACACGTCTGTCTCTTACTGGGCTTTCTTTGTGAGTGCTGATAAATATTCTTTTGAGCTATAAAGTACCATAATATTTATTGTAGTTGCTTGCGGGCCTTTGACTCAACATTCAGTAAAGACTTGTTCAAGTTTGCATTCCCCTGTGTGGAACCTTGTGCCCAAATACTGTTCTGTGGCACTGAAAGAGAAAAGAAATCGTAATGTGAACACAGGGATAAAATGTTACTGGTTGATTGTAGTGTGGTTGAACACCAAGGTTTGTGTCCTTTCTGAATGACGTGTGCACTCGATCCTTTTAGTAACTGTCAAAATTGGGCATAATTCCATTATCAGTTCTTTCCTCTGGGTCTTTGAGGAAAAGGAATAAAGGCATTGCTTTTTGGTGCCACTAGGACTGCTGAACTAGGGCTGGTGTCAGTATCAATCCTGTGCTGTTACAAGTTACCTTTTCAGTCCTGCCCCTCTAACCTGTGTAAAAATCTTTAGGTGGCAGAGTGAGAAGTGCTGTAGGTTTGCAGGCTTGTTGCATGTTTGCAATTCTAGTCAGCATGTTGGATCAGCCTGTAACAAAATTGTATCCCCTACAGAGATAAAAAAAAAAAAAACAACCAAGGGAACCACTCAATCCTTAACTTTTTTTACCCTTTTTAACAATTTAAATAGCAGCTGGGTCTGAATCCAATCGGGAGCAGTGACCTAGTTGTGCACACACCTAAAAACAGCTGTACCCAGAGTCCTCTTCCACAAGTGCCCAGAAGCAATGTCCAGGAGAACAACAAGAACATGATGAACGTAGATGATGCTTCCTCCCCTAATACTCTTCCAATCTCTAAACATAAAGCACTTCCAGAGCCATATGCAAGTTCTACACACACCAGGTTTGAGTGGCTTTCTCATCTGGGAACTCGTACATACAAAGAAACTTCTGGCACCCACATGTTTTAGTGGAGAAGTCCCACAGATTTTTCCCCAAGCATGTTAAGAACCACCCTTTTTTTTTTTAGTTTAAGCTTCTTTCCATCTTCTCATATTTACTCCTAGTTCTTCTATTAGGCAGGAAGGTGGACAGCCTGCCTGCATCAGCCTTTTAGTATGGTTCATAGTTGAGCAGACTCTATAGCATTCAATGCACCCACATTAATTTAGCAGAGAGTAACTTCAAGTTATTCACCTTACCTTTGATCAGCAGCTTGGCCTTGGCTTGGTCTGTTGTGTCCCTCTCATGAGGGCACAGCACATCACAGTTCTTCAGAGACAGCTGAACCTCAGATTTATACACTGTGGTAACGCCTYGTTTTGCCCTCTAGCGTGGCTTTAACACCCTGCCTAAAGTTACCATGGGAAAAGAAGAGCAAGAGAAAAAACCCCACAAATATCTCGAAGAAAAATAATGCAGCCCAGCTTGGCTGAATGACCAACAGAACTCCTGCAGGTTTGTAAAGCTACYCCTCGGAAATCCTGCTTTTTATGCAGGTTGGTTCCCCCCCCCAGCCAAGAGTAATTGACGGTAATTAAGTTGTTTCTAGAGAAAAAAAAAAAAAAAAGTGAATTGCCGCTTTCTGTAAGTAATGGCTCCAGCTGCAGCAGTTGAAATTGATTTCATYCAGCTTTTCTTCTTTAAATAATTCCACTCTAATTTGTTTTTATTTCTGTGGCAACAGCTAGGTGTGTTTAAATGGTGGCTGCTTCTCCCATTGGCCTTTTGTCATTCCTTTACAAGACAATTGTGYTATGTGCCACCTTTCAGGTTATTTTACTCTGTTGCTGCAATTAGCTTTCACTTGTGAGGCTTTTTGAGGGGCAAGAAACTACCACGTTACAAAGAGGCTGCTCTGGAATAAACTGTTACAGCATTCTAAAATGCTCTTCAGCATGCCACACAGCTAAAAACCAGTAAAGTGTTACCAAAACAGAACTACAAACCATTACCTGGAGTGCCAAATGTATAGGAATACTTTATTGGATGGGGAGGTTGGGAAGTACAGGCTGATAGCATTTCTAGGAAGCCTTTTATAATTAAGAAAATAATTTAGAATATAAATAAAGTTTATATATATCAGATAGTAACTTCAACATACATAACATTTCACCACATCACATGAAAGGTACACAAATGCATGCCACCACCTTTGCTGAGTGCTAATCCTCTCAGCTGAACTTACTTTCATTCTTTGTGAAGGTCATGATCTGCTGATAACCTGTGGTGGATAAAGTCTACACCATGGTCTCAGCTGTAGTAGGTGAGCTATGCTAGTGATAAGAGCAGCCTGAAGGGAGTACATAGCCACAGTTTCTCCCCTTTGAGTTATTAAATTGAAGTTTTCTTCTCAATTAAGGGCTTAGAGTGGTTCATTCATCCATAAAAATGAATTTTTTTTAGAATTCCAGGAGCTTGATTTCCATAGCTGAATATGCTTACGGTCACTGTAATAAGTATCAGCGATAATTTAATGTACACTAGAGAGTGAGCACTTAACTTGTACATGCTGCTTCTAAGTGGTCTTAGAACATTAAACTCCTTTGGCTTTCTGTGGGCCTATTATATAGCTGTTTTCTAAATCATCAGGTTTGTTTTATGGAAAAATAAAATGTATCTGGCCAGTACGACTTGCGTGTACTCACTTAATTTCAATCCTGGGAAAACAATCAAAATACTTATATGGTAATGGGATAATTCCCATAACAATGAGCAGGGCTGATGAGATGGCTGGATAATCTATCCCTGGTGAGTACTACAGTCATTAATTCAGTTTTCTTAGTGCCTGCCTGATAGGTGGAGCTCTGGCACTGGTATTTTTTCCCCTCGATTATCTCTCTAGGCTAGAGGATGACAAATAAGGGATTATTTTCAATTAGTAGGGTGTAATAGTGTGGGAATGTGCAGTGCATTAAATTCCTCTTTTGGATGCTTTTTAGCTTAACACACCATCTCTGGTGTAAGTATGTCCACACATGGTTTTAATCAGAAAAAAAGTACAACGCAGAGAAAGCCCAATGTAATAAAACCCCTGATMATTATTTTTCTTCCCCTCAGGCCACAAAGCCTTAAAGTCAGGTAAATTGTATTCCTGTTTTTATAGCTAAGCCTATCCAAACCAAACTTTGAGGCACATAACAAATTAGYGAGAATTACCTTTGATAACAAGCATTAACAAAGCCTCTTCTACTTGACAGCCATTCGAGGCAGTCAAATGTTGGGCTGAGACAGAGCACCCAGCAGGAGCAGCGTGACACCTCTGTCCTGGTGAGCTCACACTGCCTTAATTAATGACAGCAAAATCCTTCCCGTGCTACAGCTGCTGGCACCGAGCTTTGCGACCTTTCTGCACGTACAACACACACGTATTTAGTCATTAACTTGTACCACAGAGGCAGGAAAGGCACAGCACAGGGAAGCTGCAGCTACCTGTGAAATTTGGGAAGCGGTTCTAGCTGAACAATGTGTGATAGGTTCCTTGCAGAGACCTCCAGCTCCTTAAACAGAGACTGTAGGATTTAGTTTCCAGCCTTTTACATTAAAATTGGGTCTTCCACAAGCACGGTATTTACAATATCTACAAAAATCAAAACAGAAATCCACATCTGTACATGGAAAAGTTTTACCGGCATTCGTGGTGCTCCTTGATGATAGAACTAAAGGCGTTCTGGTGCAAACTGGTCTTCACTCTTTTTTCCCTCTGTCTTCTGTTGCAAAACCAAACTCTCACAACTTCTTTCTCAAGATTGAGCCCCTCAGCCATCCTCACGATTTCCTGAGAAGAAGGCTTACTTTGTTCTCCAAAGTGCCTCTCTAGGGCTTCTTTGGCAGCGATACTGGATAAAGGGACAAAATTTCACCTTTAAAAACTTTTCTGCACATTCAGGCTTTCACCACTAGTTTAAGAGAAAGATCAAGTAACAGCACTGAAAGCAGTGACTTGGTTTGTTTCATCTTTTTCTACGTAAAGGAAACCCAAAGCACTAAAAGTACTTTGTAGTTCTCTGCTGACACAAGCAGCGTGACATCGTACAGAATTTAAGCATGGGGTGATTAAAAGGCAAAAATAGCATCAAGTTCACTGCAATTTCAGTGTTATTTATGAGATATTTAATGCCTCTTGATATTATCTACGAGATACAGGTACTAACTAGTCATGAGTGGGGTCACAGTAATTGGAACAAGCCTGACCACCTTTCTACCCCAGCAAATGCCCATCAGTGGTGTTACCTGATTGTATCAAATCGTTTGGGTTTACAAAGAGGAAGAGCTCCATCACTTAGATTTGGGAAACACTGTGTGTTCTGTTAATTATAGAGATAGCACTAGAGTATTCCTAGAAATCACAGAACTTATGGCCAGCTGTTTTAGCCATCATCCCATTTTCCAAATGTYTGCCCTAATCTGTTCCCCAGAGTCAGCAGCGACCAAAGTTGAGTGGTCCACTAAACAGAATCATTTAATACTGTTATTTTTTCTTATTTTCAGATAGAATTTGCTTCCAGTTTCTGTTACATATTCTCAAAAAACACATCTGTGACATGCTCGTGTGCCACCGGGAGGCATCAAGTTTCAGCAGTAGCTGTAAATTTCTTTGGACACAAGAGGGCACTTCATGCTTTATTCTGGAAGTGAGGCTCAGGTATTTCTGCTACAGGAATGCACACAGTATCGAGTTTAATTACTTCATCTGTTGGTCTTTAATTTACAGGTCRATTTTGCAATATTTACTAATATTTAACAAACCTGTCTAATTAATAGCATGGTGTTCTGCACATACAGAAGTATAGAAACATCATTACTTTTGACTAACAACTCCTTAGGTTTTGAGCAAAGTATGAAATAAAACACTTCCCACAAATTCAAATTTAGTAGTTTTTACTATGGTTGAACTTAATTTAGTTCATGGGACTTTTCTTATATCATTAATTTGTCTTCAAATATTCATTAAGAGCGGCTGAGAGTAAGGCTACAGAGTTCAGATTAAGTCCATCTCCCTGATCAGTTTCAGGTGTTTAAACTGAGGTGCTCTACGCCTTCAAAGGAATAATTGATATTTTCTTATTGCACAGGATTTTGTCCTGAACTTCTCAATTATCAGCGCTCTTGCAACCTGCCCTGTTTKTTACTCCCACTGCAGCGGGGTTAGATGTAAAAATGCATAATATAAGGCCTGATTTTATCAATAGGTGTTAAAAACCAAAGCCCACAGTGTTGGAGGAACAGTCTCCAGTGGGTTCCTCTGGCCAGGGGCACAGAGACGCTCTCAGCTCACAGCTCTCGTGCAGACCATGCTCCATGGAATGGGGAAGGTCTTGGCACTGCCACTCGAGTCCTCACTGGCCTGTAGAGAAGCTGGGAGGAGAAAGCRGCCTCTCAAGAGTAAAGCTTCATCTCTTGTGAGGTGCTGAGATGAGCTGTGAAGCATTTTCCATCCTAAATTCCCTCCTAATTGAGAAGCATCCCTTCAGGGTAATCTTTCATTTCAGAGAGATGCCTTTAAAGTTCCCTTCCAGCCCGAACCATTCTGTGATCCTGTGACTCAAAAAAACAAGTCTCGAGTTGAGTGTGAGCAGGGAAGGTACATGCTGTGGCTGTGGGACAAGAGAGCAGCCTACATCTCCATGAGGTGGCACTGCACATCAGGGGTGATCCCTGTTCCAGGAACAGACATCCCACTGCAAGGGACAGGGCCCAACAGCTCCAGGGTCATCCCCAGACACAAATTCCCCTCCTGGAGAGGAAAACTACAGCTCCTTGGAGGCCCCTGAGTGAATGCAACTTTACCGAGGGATACAGGAATCTGGGATATCTAAAGGAGAAGGAACTCCACACTCTCATTTTGACTTTTCGGTAATTTTTTTTATAATATGTTTTGCCAGCCTACTTAATTTCCATATGGAGTTGAGGCTAGAGAGGTGATAGATGTTGGCCACCGGAGTTGTGAGAAACAAGAGAAGGATGTTTCTAGAACAACTCTGAGTTTTTCCCTTTAATTCATTAAAGTGTTTCTTTGGAACTTCAAAGAATTCAGTTACAGGGATGCAACTGGACACAAAAAAGCTTTCCCCCTAACTTCCTGGACCTCAGTTCTCTAGCAAATTTATATGGCTTTTTTATTGTATCAAAATCTATATGCTTATTTATTAACCAAAATAATGCAATTTATTTTGGTGTAMTGTAGAATATCCCAAAATGGAAATAAGGGTGCTCTGATACCTTACTCACTATATAGATAAAATAAAATTTTGACAGAATTAGAATAAAATATATTTTTATGTTAAAGTGTGTGGCTGAAAAAAAAGTCTTTAATTGGGAAAAAATAGTATTTTTGGAATGAATTTGGGGTCTGGAGGGTTATGCTGTTATTTTTCACTAGACAGTTTCCAAATATTGAAACTTTTAGAAGCACGAGATGTAGATGTTCATTAATAGAAAATAGCACTTCAATTTTGACAGAAGGAAAAGAAGTATCTTAGCCAAAGTGGTTTCTAACCTATAATAACCTAAATATTTATTACCTTATGGTGGTTCTGCGCTTCCTCTTCCGCTCATTCACGCCAACTTTTTCATTGTACAAAGCTGTATTAAAAAAAGGGGGGAAAAAAAGGTCAACAATACCTGGAAGKTACATTCCACAGGGACTGGAAAACAAGCACAATCATTTCCAGAAAAATAGTCACAGTCTTTGAGGGAAGGAGAAAGCACGACAGAAAATGCTGCTGAAGAAAAGGAGCATCACACGCAGTATCTATCCATTGTTAGGATGGTTGGTCATTGTTTTACCTCCAACTATTAATGGTTATAGGCAGAAATGGTCAGAAGCAAGAGTCCTTTGCTAGTGAAAAATCTCTGTATGCTACTAAGTGGGCTGTCCTGCAGATCCTACTCTGCCTCTCTGCAGGACTGGAGCTGGCTTGCTGGGATGGGACTGGAAGAAATTCCTTTCAGCAGACCAGCTGATGTTTCTGCTGTTGTGAACATTCCATATATTTTAGTTTTCCCCTCCTTGCTCATTCAAAAAAAGGATAACTATGCTTTAATACAAGCACACCTCAGCATTTAAAGCTGGTAAAACAAGACCTTTACTCTGYGGAAGATGCGTACTAGCCCTAAAACATTTATATGGGATTCTGCTTGAAGTGCAAATCAATATTTAGAAGATTTCCATTCTCTACCTCCCACTTGTTCTGCTTCCTCCAGCCACTTGGACAGGATGGATTTCAGTTTGCACGCGTTCTTGAAGCTCAGCTGCAAGTTCTCAAACCGGCAAATTGTCGTCTGGCTGAACTCAGAGCCGTGCACAGCAGCCAGCGCTTCTCCAACGTTGGTTTGTGTGTAACCTGTCAAAAACAAAGAGGAAACAGCAACTTTGAAGCTTTCTAGGAGGGTTGCTTTCCTTGAAATGCTCAGCCCTTCACTGCTGTCTCTGATGGACAGTGTGCTGTAGTGCCTTCAGGCTGAGCTTCCTGCTGAGGGCTCTGTGGCCAGCTGAGCTCACCTCAGAGCCGTGTTCAGTCTCCTGGTGCTTTCTGTGGAGTGTTGCACTGATTTAGTGGAGTTTCACACTCCAAGGTTAGGGATTTGAGAAGGATCCAGACACCCCATGTCTTTCTGTAGATGGTGCAACAGCAATGAGCTCATCCCTAGAGCCTCTGCTGGTCTCCTGTTATTTGTTGCAACAACTGAGCTCAACAACTGAAGTCATCAGAGAAATGCTGCAGTTTCCATGCAGACTCTGACTTTGCATCGGCAGCTCCCTGTTCAGTGCTCTGAATGTGGATCTGCCATGGCTGGGGGGCTGGATCCTCATCCTCCTTTTCTGCTGTGGTGCCAGGACAAGGCGAGATCTCTTTAGATACTGAATGTCCCGTGAGGCACCTTTTAACCTCCTTTTTGACTGCACTAACCCTGTGTCTCTCAGTCTCAGACCCACAACTCTGCTCTCCCTTGTAAAGCTCAAACTCAGATTATTTTTCCTGTGCATATTGCATTTCTCCCATTGTACAGGATCCATGTCATTTGCTTGCACCAAAGGAAGTTTTGTTCCCTCAAAAATTCAGGATGAAGATGCAGTGATTAACTATGTGTGGACTGGCAAATGCTTTCCATCACTGTGACTGACATCAAATACAGCATATACAGGAAAATTGGTCAGTTTGCAAATATTTTTTAAGCCCTAATTTTTTTTTATTTCATCTTAGACTGCAAATGGAACACACTGGCTTTCTAGATGTTGAGATAGCTCACACATACCCCAAATAACCTTACAATTTTTTTAGATTTATGAAACATAAGGATTCCCTATAATTCTGATGCAATAAGTGATAACGTCAAGAAAGACAGGGCTCAGCCCACCTTTGTCCTCAGCAGTTATGTCACAGCAACAAAGACATCAATTGCTGCCCAACTGTGACTTGGCACAAAAAAATAAACCAGAAAGAGAAGCTTCCTACTGGTGTGAAGGATTCCCCATGGATGTCACTCATTGTGTTCTAAAATGACAGCACACCATCAGATGAATCACTCCATGAGGAAGAGGATGGGTAGGAGAGGTTAGAGCCTGTCCTGCTCTAAGTTGCAGATAATTTGGAGCTGTGCAAAATATTGCACCTGACACTGAATGCAATTTATCCAACAGCAATAAATTTCTCTGCATTTGAGACAAATAATTTAAGGGCGGGAAATTTTAAAGTCCCTTTCTGCAAACTAAAAGCTGAAGTTCATTAATTCCATGCAAGTCTTCTAAGAATGGAGAAAGTTTTGCAGGGCAAGGCAGGATTACAGTTATAACCAGGCAATGGCAGAGGCCAAACCATAAAACACTTGGAAATAATTGGGCTTCCACTGGAATCTTTCAGCCTTTTGTTCGTGGACATAAAGCACATACCCAGCTTAATTCTCCGCAGCTTAAACTCATTGGCRAATTTCTCCAGCTCCCTGATTTCAGGGGAGTCCATGTCCACGGGGTCTTCCACAGCCTTGCTTTTCCTGCGGAACTCCTGCTTGAAGTCCGTGGCAGCGGGATCGTCCGTGAGGAGGGACTGGGGCATGGGGGTGAAGCCGTGGCCCAGGGCGCAGGAGCTGGCGCTCAGCGCGTGCTCCGGGAATTTGTAGAGGCAAGGGGTCAGACCACCTGAGCAACGCCAAAGAGAAAGCTCATTGCAGTGATTCTCTACTGCTGCACGGTAAAAACCTCCCTTCACCACCTCATAATCCACATTTATTCTGTAACATACATGAGAGAATCCGAGAGTTAGAATTTCGTAGGTTATATTTTCTCTTTCTTGTCCCAGCACATGGAAACCTATCAACAGCCCCTTTCACCATCCACAGCCATCCTATTACTTAGCAAACTGTGAAGCACTTAAATAAGAGGCAAATGGCCTAAATTAACAGAAATAAAAATCCAAGCTCWAAGTCGGAATTAAGTGGCACAACAAGATCGATGGATCTGTGTCATTTTGAGTCACTTAAAATTTGCCAGTCTCTATTTTCTGGTACAAAGAATATTTCCATTTAGATGCCATTTGATGCTCAGACAAGGTACTATCTTGATTTAGCTGTAGCATAAAATTTCTTTGAGGAAAGTACACAGCTAAGAGCTCAAAGAAAAAATCAGAACTCATTCAGAATGATCCTTATAACTGAAAAAGAAATTGCTCAAGGACAAAACAGAACTATCTTTCACTACCTTTTGTTCACAAATGTCAGACTTAACAAGGAGAGTCAGTTAAGACTGAAGGCTGGTTTTTCCCTAAATATTGTACATAGAGCTAAAAAGTCTCTGACCTAAAGGAGGAATGGCAGGAATTATTGGAGAAATATTAACACTCCTCGGTGTATCKGGAGTAAAATCAGTAAAAAAATCAGCCAGTAAAATCCAGGTTCTTAGGCCATCCTTCCCAATTTTCTAAACTACATAAAGCTTCGTAGAAGAACTCAACTTCATTAACCTCCCACTGCTTCCTCCATTTATTAGGGCGAGGCTTTTCTTCACCACCCTGATTACTCCCATCAGTGCTGGAGGTTCTAACCCCAAAGGATTATTTTATACACTTCACACAGGATAACCACTGAAAAATAAAAATTCTCAAAGAACAACGCAAAATACTTTAAAAGAGGGGGACTTGCTTTGCAAGGTGCTGACACCATTTACCACGTTGGGGTGGGGCATGCTGCATGTCTGTAAGATGCGAGTCTGGGAGAGGCTTGCTGAGAGCATCTCTGGAGTTGCAGGCTTGATGCCTAAAAAAAAAAAAAGGAACAAAAGAAGATGAAAAGAAGAAAAGAAAGGAGAAGAATAAAAATGTATTTATTTTTTAATTAAAGAAAATTAATTTCCGAGCAATATAATTTGTTTAACACTTTTTAACTTCCCCCGGGGATCTAGGCAATGCCAGGAATGTTTGCAAAAGACAAGAAATGCATGATGAAATAGGAGCATTTGGAAATTTGCATACCGTGAAGGAAGTCTACACTCTGTCCCTATGCAGATGTATTAGTCTATGCTGATTTACTCTAGTATTTCCTTAGTTCTTAAACGAAATAAAATTCTGAGTTTGATTTTGGATTATTTCCAAGCCCCAGTTATTTCCTGGGAGTTATGTTAATTTGGTTCGTGTCATTATCTACTGACTGCTACTTATACTTGCACAGAATAAAAGTTCCTCACTCTTACTGAGCCTGGGACATGGAAGAATGAGCAGGATGCCAGCATRCATTCATGAGTGTAAAAATCCATGATCACATGGCTGATCTGCCTGCTGAAATCAGCTATCCCTGAGGTGACCAAAAAGGCAGGACTTTCCCAGCCTTGTAGGGAGATATAAAATACAGAGTGATTCCATAACAGATGGAGAGGTTTGGGGGAACTCTGGGCACTGACCCCTTATTTCCTAACCCTTTTTCTAAAGCCTTAATCCAAATCCCGCCTTCTTTAAGCAATTGTCTTGGATTGGTTGCTCTAGAGGAAAACTGGCTAAAATCCACACACTAACAGCTCACCCAGCTGAGGGTTGGCCTCTTACCTGCCATCACCCCGTAGGTGGAAGGTTGATTCCCATAGTGACAGGAGGGCACGGAGTAGTGAAGGCCTGGCCACGGGTGTCCCGGCGTCGGCGTGGCAAAGCCATCGCATGGACRTGCACGAGTTGGGAGCAAAGGAAAAGCAGATGGGACTCATAAGAACTCAAGATTCAAGACACAGCCTTTAAGTTTGAGGCAGGCAGTGCCTTCTGTGCAGTTGYAGCTTCTTCTGCGAGCATTTAACACAGGGCCACAACCATCAGGTTAACAGACACCTATCAGGGAGAACTGCCACTAAAAATAGTGGGACGTCCTCCAAGGCAGGACTAGGAATTGTCATGCTGCCTCTTGATGCATTGTTTCTAGTAYAATCTGTGGGCATAACCCAGTTTACACAAGCTGCTGAGCAGGGGAAGCATTGCACTCCTGTGGAAGAGACCTGTTCCCCTCCTCACACAACTTCCACACGCTGATTCATTCAATCTCACACAAAAACTAATTCTTTGTTCTCAGGAAATTGCCTTCACTGTTGTGCAAACCCCGCAGTGAATGAAGACCTGGGTTCCCAAAGGCAGCAGTTTGGGACATTTGCTTTGAGCCATCCAAAAGTCACAATTTTTTAAGTGCCAAGCCACAAAAACATTTCGGAGTGCTTTGGTAAGGTAGTAGAGAAACAAGATGTTAAATTCTGGAATCTTTTAAAAAGTCAGGCCTAAATAAACATTTTCCATCACCAGCACCAACAAACACAGTGTTTATTTATCTCTGGTGTTTTCACAGGGGTATTTCAGATCTGTGCTCAGTAATAACCAGTGCCTGAAGAATGAGACCATTTTTTGCTGAATGCAATATAGAGATATGGCAGTCTCTCATGTACCAGTAGGAGAAAAAATGCATGTACTGTCCCCTCTAACAACTGCAATAAAACAGAATATTAAAAATTAATGTTCATGAACATTCAGATATGTAAAACCACATTTAAAGAACACATTCCTGTTGTTCAAAACAGTCTATTTAACGAGGTATTAGGATCTTTGGGTTTTGCAACTGTAATCATAACAGTAAAATGTCCTGTTTAGATACACTTATACAGATATAAAATCTACTTAGACAAACATGCTTATACTAATGTAGATGCAGTGAAAATGAAGATTGTGTTAATAACTGCAATGCATGTAGAGAAGTTCAACTTTTAACATCTAAGTGCTTATTGATTACATTTTTCCACTATTTCATAATCCACATACTATAACTTTTATGCAGGAAAGTATAATTTTTGACTTGCTAATAATGATTTAAAATTAAATAGTGAGGATGATGCTATTTAAATTAAATAATAGCAATTATAGTGTAGAGGATACTGCAGACCATCAGCTGAATGACACAGCATAGTACTTGAACAGAAGTATTTTCACCTTTCTTGTGATGCAGGTTTGTTACATCCATTTTTAAAACTTTTGACATTCAAAATAAGTCGTTATTCAAAATTCTTTCACCATTATATTGTGCACAAATTCTCCTCACCTGAGTTCAACAGAGTGGCATCATTTAYTACAATTCCTTAATCTGCGTATGAAATTTGTAAATCTTGACTCCTTATAGCTAGCACCCTCTATCTCTGCTTTCCCAGAGTTATTTTTTCACAGGATCATCTTCTGGACGTGATCCTGCAATTAAAATTTCCGCTGAAAGCAGTGGCATTTGTCCTTGGGTGACAGCTACAAAATACCAAAACCTAAACCTTGCAGCAGGTGAGATGCTTTGGGCCGGCTGCCATCGTGTCCTTTCCATTACAAGTCAGATGAATCTGGAAAATGCTGCTGTGATACAGACACATAAATTTGACCTCATACAAAATTTAAATTCTCCTATTCCCTGCCACTCTTGCTAACCCACAGCTGTATTAGGATATTTCGAGCCTCTTGCTTAATGTATAAGATGATCCTGTTTTCTGTTACCGATGATCAGTTTTCACTACTTACATGCTTTTTCTTTTCATTAAAATGCTTTATTACCAATGCTTTTCGGGAGRAAGCTGGATGCTTGTTAAAACTCCAAATAAAATTCTAATGTTAATGCAATTTCAAATAAATCAACTATTTCTTTTTCTGTTCCTGAAGGCTATCAGTAATTCTTGAATTCCAGAATCCCACCTCTGAAGTATTAATGCTGCAAGAAAACTCTCTTTGTCTCAGATATGCAGTGATTAAGTAGTCCTAGTATTTAAATGCATTTAATTGGATTATATACACAAACATACAAAATCCAAAACTATTGACGAGATTTCTACTACCGATTTTGGACATCCCACTTAAACCTCAGTGTAGATTCAGTTTGGGATATGCCTTGCAAAGCAAGGTTTTTCCGTCTTTAAAACTCACCCAAGCGATATTTACACCTGAGCGTTTTTAAATATATTTCCTATTTAAAGTAATTTATATTATTTAAAATTGTGGTTGCATAATAAACAACCTTTCAATTAATCTACATGACACATCATCGAAGTCTGTAGTTATACCAACAACAACAGTGTTTGAACCGGTTCTAAGTTGTTAGCATATTTGAGTCTAATCTTGCAACAAACTTGGAGAAAATTACATATTTAGCTAAAACACAGACATTTGTGGTTCTTCTGATTCACTTAGATGCAGAGTATTGTGAAATTGCTTCTACTCTGGTGTAGTCCCAATCATACATAACACTGATACTAAACACTTTAAATATTGAGAACTTGATGAACTCATGTATCACCCAAAAATTACAAATGAGAGCAAGAGTATTTTCAAAAAGTACCTGTAGACACAACATTGGTGGCATGGTTGGAGACCTGCAGGCACTCTGCAGCGCTGTGGTGCATTATCAGAGGCAGAGAGGGAGAAGAGTCAGAATTCAAGGGCACAAAGGTGTCTGAGGAAGCAAATGCTTGGCAGCTCATACCCTCCAAGAGGCACGAGAGCCGCCTGTCCGGTGTTCTACCAGAGCAGATCCTGCAGGATGAATGGCACTTCAAACTCTGTTCCAGGACTTTACCTGGATATACACACAGAGGAGGGCTCTGGAGCACAGGGAGGTCGTGTGCAGGTATTTATACCACCAGGAAATCCCTTTATCCATTTTAATGTWCTTTTCCCAGCAATATTGCTACCCTGCTACAGAGCCCCCTTCCTTCCCACACAAACACAATACGTGT
Organism: Parotia lawesii; assembly: GCA_003713295.1. NCBI lineage: Eukaryota > Metazoa > Chordata > Aves > Passeriformes > Paradisaeidae > Parotia > Parotia lawesii. The sequence goes on from RAHM01000011.1 coordinate 6,607,754, forward strand.
CCAATTAATGGGGGGGAGGGGGAAGAAGAGGGAAACCAGAGACATGATTTGACAGGTATTTTCAATTAGGTCTTTTGTGAAGGACAATGACCAGAAAAAAAAAAAAAAAAGTATCGTCTCCAAAGTCGGAGGCAGCAGACAAGTAAGTTTAACACTAAGTAAATTTCCACAGCCAACACCTGCCTCCAAAATCTCATCCAGGCAATTGTCTGGAAGGCAACCTGTCTGAGAGCTCAAACAGAAGCCTGCAGTAGCCAAGAACCTATAGCAAAATAATTTGCATTAACCTAATTCCCAGCAGTTGCACAGTGATCATTTGTCTTAACCTATATCAGTATAAATCAGAGATGTGATATGAAGCAGCTGTATCCAGGAGGAAGTTTTTGAACAGATATCTTTGCATAAGCATGATGTGTTAAATGTTTATCTAAGAGGAACACTTGACAGAGTCCACGGTGTCACTTAAAACTCATTCAGWGTTCCTCCTATTAATTTATTTTACTGCAGCATCTAAAGTATTCTCCAGAAGATCCTAAGTAAAACCAGGATCTTTACTCAAAGGAGATAAGTGATTTTTCCAACATGAGACTGGAATTATTTTGGAGCACTAATGAGCATATAGGTTACCCTAAAAATGATGAAAATTTCTGCAGTACACCATAGTCACATATTCTGTGTAAATGCAATAAAGGTGGGGTGTTCMTTGTTTGGGTTTTTTTAGTTTGGCTTGGTTTGGGTTTTGTTACCAAAGGTGTTTGGTCACATTTTTCATAAAGATGACAGTATGTTTTGTGTGTTTGGTATTCCAAACTTGGTCGAATGTCTGAACTAGTATTTTAACCATACAACTTCAGAGACATGAGATAGGAGCAATCGTACTTGTTAGTGCACCATTTTTCATGTGTTATTGCAGAAAAGTGGTACTGCAYTGAGCCATTCTGTAGAACCCTTTATATTATCTTTAAGCGTGCTTTGGGAAAGGCTGTGTCTAAGATTGTTGAGAAATTTCAGAATTACTGCATATAGCAAACTGCACATGTGCTTTAGCAGTGGTTATCTGCTACTTATACATGCACTTTCAGATTGCAAAATATACAAAAAACACCAAAATAATTATTGCAATATTATGGAAGATACTGTCATCAAATGAACTGCCATCTGCGTTACTTTGGGCTTGGCTCAATGTATCCTAATGTCTGTGGATTCATATTCGAAAATCATTTTAGTTATTTTCACCTCCTTTTCTCCCTCAGCAAGRGGCACCATAAATCTGCCAGGGGTTCCCCTCCATGTACCAGAGCTTTGAAGCTGTGGGAGAAAAAGAATAACTTTACATCTTTTCTTTGACAATTCTTTTTTTCTCAAATCCCAACAGATGTCACTGTAAATAGCAATTCAGTAAACAGAAAATTTACAGTTTCACTGTAAACTCATGTCTAGATGCAAAGAAGTTGTAGCCTGTCCCCAAGTACAAGATGGAGCTCACTTCCAGATTTCCATTTCTTCCCCAGGTGGGGAGCCTTACCCAGCTTTGCCCCGGTGCTCAGGCTTTCCAGACCTATGGAGTTCATTARAGGGGGTGGTTGTGCTTTAGTGGATGATGCTCACCCACAGAAGCTGGGACTGATTGGGACTGGGAAAGTAAATCCAGTCAGCAATCACGAGGCACTGAGCTTTCCTTTGGAGTGCAGTATAAAGCTGTTCTGTGACACCATCCCAGACATCACCTCAAATGAGTTTTTTCATGCCCTGTCTGTTTATTGCTCTGTTTTACWGTGCTGAATAAAAAAATTTCTAATTTTGTGTGTTTGTGCTACATCACCTACTTCTTGCTAATGACTTCACTACTTTTCATTTTGATTATGACCAGATTTCTTCAGCTGCATTCAGTTTAAAATAAAATTTTTTTGGCATAATTTTTGAGGACCCTGGAAAGTTAGAATGTTACCAATACTAGGTATTGGAAAAATTTCACACTCATCAGAGCTCATTTCTAACACRAGTAGCACCTCTCGTAAAGCTCTGTTATAGCCCTCCGTGGATACCGTGCTAAGGCTGCAGATTGCCTGACCCAAAGCTACCCTGCRTTTCCATATATTGAAATTTCTTGGTCAGTTTTAAAACTCTGCCTCACARCMSACWGYTCAGCTGAAGGCTTCTGGCAGGAATTTTGGGCCACAGACTGAAAGAGATTATTCCTTCTCCACGCTTACAAGGGCCCTCAAAAGTTCAGTGGGAGTTTTCTGTCCTGAAACCCAGACCCCATTCTCCATTGGGATGGTAAATGCCACAGTGAAGCCCATCTGCCTCCTGCTGAATCCTCAGTTAAACTGGGGGCTATTACTKCTATAAGGAAGATGGGGGGAAATCTAGATTTTAATGACTGAGCCCTTTTTTACACTGTTCATTATGGGAGAATTCTGAGCTTACCTTAATGTTTTTCCTTAAGTTGACTCCAATCTTTACTCCATGTTAGTAGACTGATTCTTCTCCCCATAAATCTTTTCTGATTGAATCCCAAAATAATGCAGAAAGCCATCAAAAAGCCATTGTTGGTTTTTAAGACAGTATTAAGCTGTGTTTTAAGCGGCAAAAAGATCCCTTCATGTGGTTTTCTCAGCTCAGAAATAGCATCTCATTGTAAGATGAGCTCAGAAATAGCATCTCATCTCAGGTCTGGCCATGAGACAGGCAGGGAAAGCTCCATCATTTTCCTCCATGGGAGCACAGCATTTCTGTTCCCAAGAGATGATTCCATGCTGATCAACAACATTGATTTCCAGCCTCACCTTTGCCAAGAACCACRAAACTACAAAGAAAATCTGGCACAGTGTAAGTCTTGGCAGCATCATTCTTTCATTCATTCCTTTTCCCAGGTCTTCAAGCCCTTTTGGACATAAATTGAAAACTATGAGGCTTGTTCAAATAAAAAGCTTGCAGAGATGGAAATCTCTACAAGCCTAATCATTTTGATAGTCCTGCAGCTGAAATAAATCCCACTGAAACAGTCATTCACTTATACATTTACACTCTGGACAGGAGTGTGTGTGTGTGTGTATATATATATATATCTATAGATATATATATAGAGATATATATATACACACACACACATACACACACACACATATATATACACCAATAAAGCATCTCAGAGAACTTGTGGTTCTTTAGGAAGTGAGCTTCATTTTTGCCTTCACTGCAAATGGAGAGAGGGATTCTTCAACTCTTTCTTTTTTTCCAATACTAGTGCAATTTGCATCCTATCACCCCATACACTTTCGTACAACGKKCTCGTGTGTCAATATTCATCTATCGCATTTCATTTTTATTCAGAATACTGAAATTCCCAGGTTTTAACTCCATAGTTTCATGGTTAGTTTTCACTGGGTTGRGTAAAAGCTATAAAACTGCTCTAAAGATCTGCACATTTCTGCACGTTTACACAATTCTTCCCCTTGTTTTTCCTATCCAGAAAGTCCTTGAACTGGAATGACTATGCCCACGTTATGAAATCCCCACAAGGCAGAGGGATATCATAGATCTACGGCTTACTTCCCACACTGTTAGTGAAAAAGACTTCTTTAAGTGCATTACACTGTGCAGGGGAAAAAAAAAACATCTTCTTTCTTAGGTAAGACACAAATTGACTCACAAACTGTCAGTGTAAGCCACGGGTAGTTTCACTCACAACTGATGGGCGGGGAGGGCAGATTAAACATTTTCAAGGAAGACACTTTCCCAGGGAGCAGCACAATGCAATTTGCTTTTAAAAACCTATAGAAAGCTTATCCAGTCTTGCTGCCAAAGTCTGGCTCAATGGAGCCTGAGTAAAAAACATGTGTAATTGCATTAGAGCAAACAAAAGCCTTAAAGCCTGATTTAGACTGAGTGGGACTACTTGATAAAGACTGAAAAGAACGTAAGATTACTTGTTTCTCTGAGCCACCTGTCCTTAACTTTAGATCACCTCTGCAGAAAAGAGCCCCCTGAGCGTGCAGCACGGACATGATCTGTTACCTGCAGGGAAAGGTGGTGTTCCCACGGCTCTCAAACAACAACCTGAGCCTGGGCAGCAGCTCCCCGTGCAGGGAGCATCATAAAATATGGCTAAACTTATCCATAAGAGCTACAACCTGAAATAACAGATGAAATTCCACTGCTTTTCTTCATGCTCCCAGTCAGACTGGTGCTCCTCAAAATGATTCACGTTGCAAATATACTGGTGGAGACCCTGACACTTCATGGAAGTGATCCAAGCTCTTTCCAGCCTTATTCCAGTGAAAAACTGGGTAGAATCATRACTGCAAACAGTTATGACTGGGACCATTCAGGGTACCTATACCAGGAACAAGTTTAGTCAAGTATGTGGAAAAAAAATCAACTTGCATTTAACATCTTTGAAGCATTTACAAAATATTAATACTAACAATGATTTCACATTTATTAAAGGCCAGGTTTAAAACTACCYGTGTTAGAATTGACTCATTTTTCAGTTCGTTCAGGACCACGTAACAACCATTTCAGTAGCAAAAGTCTTTTTTTCCCCCTGATGTTTTCCTTTGGAAAATCAGAACTTTTCCACAGAGAGAAAGAATTTTATATACCCGGTTATGAATTTAAATCCACACAACGCTATTTCYMGTAACCCGACTTTTCAGGCAGTGCTTTTATTCTTCTCCAAATGACTTCTTTCCATTGTTCTTATGTCATTTCAGAAAGGGGATCTGTAACCCTAGGAAGGTTTTATTGTGCAAACATGGGCTACTGCTGCAGTAGCCAAATCATTAATTCTTTCCCAGTTTTCCCTTTCATGTTACAAGACACACATCGCTTTCACCAAGCTTTGATAAATATTCCTGTACACAGAATGCAGTGTAAATGGTACTACTGTGCATGTGCACTTTAACATAACTCAAAATGGAGCAAAATACGCACCCCCTGCTTCTCAGTTTATAGTTTCATTAGTAGAACACTTTTTCCCCAAATTCAGTTAATCAACAAGTCACGTTTCTTTAAAAACTAAGTAAAAAAAAAAAATGAAATAAAGAGAATTGATCATTTCCATGTCTGTATGCTGCAGAAATGCCCCATTAGACATACCCTGAAACAACACAAAGAAGGAAGGAAGAGAAAATTGAATGAGTGTAAGCGCAGCAGGGCAAAAAGTACAGGAAATGAATAGGACTTAAGGGAGAGAGCTTGCCAGGGTAAAGCTGCTAAGTCACATTGCTGAGATCACAAATCTGGCCCTAGAAAATATCTTGGAACTACCCAGATTGGCCATTTGAATATCTACCACATTAATACTGAAATTCATCAACATTACACACAGTCTAAGAACACATCATCTATCGCTGCAGAGCTGCTATGAGTTTGTCCTTTTACTACTAAATTTGGAAAGAAAAGTTTCTATCAGAAAAGCCAGAATCTAACCAGCAGTACAAGCTAGTACTGCTCATCCCCTGCCCACAGGGCAAAAATCTACTGAACACAACTTTTTCTTAGATACTGGGCTTCCATAATCAAGCAATTGAATGAAAAAATGTCAGCTAACAACCCCCAAAATACTTTCCTTGAAAGTGTCTTTCACTTCACATGTCCCCAAAAGCACAATTTCTTTTCTGTTCCCTGAGAGGGTGTTGAGTACCAGCCTCACCATCTTTCAAAAGGATTTCAGAAATTTCCTTGTGGAGGTCAAAAATCCTGAAATATTCAGAGTACCTTTAAAGGCTCAAAACATTCTTCCATGGCTGTTTACCACRGCAAGATGCCTTTGGCATTACAGCCTGTGCCACCTTTGAACAACTTGCACCTTCTGCATTTTCCTGGGGGAAAGAACTGCATGATCTCAGTGTTGGTCCAGCCCTTGGTGGGCCGCAGAAAATTTTTTGCTATAGCAAGACAATCCTCATGAGCATCTCCATGCCACRTACGTGACCCCATCCCCAGCTCTTAACAATTAACTTAATTAGAAGGAATACCCAAGAAAATTTCCTAGCCCAGGCACTTCCTAAAAGCTGCCAGCAACTTTCCATGATCCACAGGCAGAGGAGAGTGTGTGCCTYGTGTGTCCAAGCCTCTCCAGGGAAGTGTGAGGAGCACCTAACAGGCAACAACTGAAATAAGGTTCTGGGAGACTGATTAATACTTTTGCCCATTGTTCAATTTTACTGGAAGCTTGGGACAAGGKTGTGGTAAAATTCACAAGAAATGTACTGAATAATGAGGATGCTCTTTTTTTTCTCCCTTCTTCTGCCTCTGGAATAACAATCACCCTATGATGTGCCCGTCTCCTTCCCTTCTGCTCCGTGCCTCCGGCCCCTACTCCCCACTCCTCCCCCATTATGTGTGACAGGAAAGAGAAACTGGGTGATATATTCCCTGTTCTATTTGGATATCTGACCAGCAGAACTGATGAACACTCTTCAGCTCTAAAATTGTTCCAAAACTAGAAGAAAAATCTTGAGTTCCAACAATTTTGGCATAAAATCAAATTAACAAATTTAAACAGAAAGTTTCAGCTTTGATAAAAACTCATTCAGAATTTCAATAACTGTATCAAAATTCTCTCCTCATGCTCTGGGCATCTTTCATGAGCTTTCATAAATTGTTTTTTTTTTTTACTACCTGAGGTTATTTTAGAAAAAATGTCCAAGTGTTTTAATCTGCAGCATTGTGAGAACTGTATGAGGTAAATGGTACAAGCAGAATAAACTGTGGAAGGAAAACTTTCCAGACAAACTACGACTTTAGACATCCACTCTTTTGGAATTAATCCAGATTTATAATAATTTATACAATGTTACTTAATAAGATTTACAGTAGTAAAGGCACAAGATAAAAAAGAAATCTGYGGATTTTTCTAAATTCAGCTGAACCTTCTGAGATCTGGATTTTAATTTTTTTAAACAACTTTCATACTTTAGATCACAACATGCGCAGACGTATTTTGCTCTTTTTTACCAAAATGGCTGTAACGTTCATACTTCAGCCTGGAATTTTGCTTATATTTCTCTGGGTTCAGTCTAATGAAAATGACAGCAACAGTCAAGTAGGAAAAAACCCAAACACAAAACAACCCCAAAAAAMCTGAAATTCATGCAAAACCTTGGAGTCAGGCTTTGATATTTTCACTGAGCAGAGAATTAAGCAGTAAACATTCTCACAATAAGTCAGAAGCATTACTCAGTAGAAGTACAAGATGTGGGCTAAGTGAGACTTTCTAATTTGCTGAAATGATTAGTGATGAGAACTCAATTATTTCTGTATTCATGGAGCTAAGTGATAGAGTAATGCCGCTTTCTCTCGTTATCAGTGTAAAATAAAGGTCATCAGCTGGTTACAAAGATCAAAACCTACAGGACACTATTACATGAGCTCCCAGAAAATCCTGGCCATCTATATTCATCCCTGAACTTTGCCTGCACACACTGCATGGATGAATATTACTGTCTTAGACAGACAAACAGCAGCAGCTCAGCACGGTCAGCAGTTTTGTGTTTCATTGCCAAACAAAACATCTTGCCAGCAAAGTGATTTCGTTAGCATATTCAAACCACTGGCTGGCTCAGTCTGAAGGTCATTTAAAATTCCTTGAAATATGAGATAAAATTTTAATTCTTAAATCTCACATAACATTTAAAATGCATTATTCTTTAGGAAAGTATCTCATAACTCTTGCTGAAAATTTAATCCTCACGACTCGATTAATCATCACCAAGCRGTGTTAAAACTGGAAAGTGCACCTTCTCAGGAGAAGAATAATCATCATGGTAGAGCATGATTTTTGCCCTTCAGTGTCTCCTGTCATCTAAAGATCTYGTTGTTGTCCCCAAAAGCAATGCTTGAACATTCTGGGTGAGGAAACCACGTGTTAAGCAGCTTGCCCAAGAGAATACGAAATCAGAGGCCAGCCTGGGGATAGCAGTCAGAYCTATCCATGACATTTTGATCAGAGCTTCACATATAAAACTGTMCAGCTTTTAAATATATTCCTGTGCCTTGGGGAGAAGTCTGAAATCTCTCACTAGGCTGAAATAAGAACTCAAAAACTCCACTTGCACTTTCTGGGGTGTGTCCAAAGGACCGCGTGAGTCCAGTCTTCAGAATTCAGAAGCCACTGTCCAAGATCTGAGCTGATTCGGTCTCCGTGCAAGTTGACAGCTGAGAGATCATTCTCTCCTCTCAAATATAAATAAGAATGGGGTTTAGGGAGAGGGGGCTTTCTGACTCTGTTAAAGGTGAGAAGTAAAATTATATCATTTGTATATGCACCCCTCTTAAAATACTGTTCAGGTAAAAGATGGAAAGTGGGATCTTCCCAGAGCAAAACACAACTCAACTCAAACAATAGTGACRGAGCGATTGTTATGTACAATTTGCATGGGTGTAGAAGAATTACTTACTCTTTGAAAACATGCAGATGTTTTCATTTCTCCCCAAGGCAAATATTTTAATGCTTCTCCTTGGAACTGTGTCTACAGCCCTTTCACGATATCACTGCTCTGCTAAATCCCTTTGAAGAGCCCAACCACACAGACACCGTAGTAGGACGCAGGAAAAACAGGGCTTTGAAATTTCCTTTTAAATCCCAGTGCTGCACTTGAGTCTGACAGCATACACATTTAACATAAGGCTAAAAGCTTCTCTTCATCAGCAAGTGTTCTGACCTGAAGGTGTAGATGTTTAAATAAAACACCATGCTGTTTTCCAGGTGTTAAAACAAAAAAAAAAGCACAACTCAAATACGTACACGGGAGGGGGAAAGCAGAAGAGGGGGAGCCCTTCTGTTCTTTACGTAGACTAACTCCAGGGAAATGAAATCCTAAGTTTAACTCGACAGCATTTAGACCTTTGAAATCCCTCTTTCTTCTCAYGCAGGGAGAGCAGCAGTGGCTGTGGGTAAGGAGCCTGATTCCCAGCATGGCTCAACCATGAGTGACTCCTGCTTTGTGCCATACTTGAAGCTGCCCTGCTGTGGTGGTGGTGCAGGAGGAAGGCCATCACACCAGGAAGAGGCACAGTGGGCCAATTTCCAGCTGCCCCAGGGCAGCCAGGAAGCATCAGCATGAGACACAGCCACCCAGGAACTCTGACATTTCATATATAAGATGCAGCAGCCACATAACTTACTGGGAATTCCCTTGTGGAGGAGGATTTTTTTCCCTTCCAGAGCAGTCAAGCACTCCCCAGCTTGTTCCTCAGTGCCTGAAGTAGCCCCTCAAGGAATGGATGCTTCCAGGCAATGCCCTTTTCCTTCACCTTCCGGACCATGACCATCTCAGGACTGCACAGCATCTCAGCAGTTGGGCTTTTAATGAGGTTTCTGTCAGGACATTCTTGCAAGAGATGCTTTAAGTCAGGGGACTCCCAGAGTACAGAGCACAACACACAAAACTCAGGGACCTTCTCTGTGCACTCCTTCCTTTATGGGCAAGGATTTCACCAGAGTGAAATTCTGCTGCCTGCCTTTGCAGCCTCCCCTGGCAGAAGAAGGAAAGAGAGCACGACTGACCACCATCTCCTACACCTTTTACACCCTTAACCAGGATATTGCAGTRGATGAGGGGAAATAAAGTAGTAATTTCACAGAAAACGTAAGCCAACCCTTGCTGTAACTTAAGACTTAACAYGAATAACATCCTTCATGAGTCACTGTCAAACTCTTGTGTTTCTTTCACAAGAACAATAATTATCCATCAGTGTGATGCTGAATGACAAGGCAGCAATACAGAGGAGTCTGTGCAGATCATGTGTTCCAAAAGGGTTATACACAGGGAAATACTGACTTTTCCTAACCGCATACCTGGACCAARGCTGTGCAGATATGGGAATAAAAGGAACTCCTCATCCACATAACGCTGCCTAAGGAAGAATTCCAAGAGAATTCCCCTTCCCGTTCACCCTCAGATCAGCATGAATGAGCATTTTCAGAAGCAAAGGGGAAGCAAGCATAAGGACATTATTTCTAAACAGCATCTCTGAGTTTGTTATGGTCTCGAGGTCTGTGCTGATAATGGTGCCACAACCCCACCACTGCACTATGAAATGTATTTACAGCTTTGGACTTCAACAGACCAAGTGAAAAATAACAAATAACAAATTGAAAATAAAAAAAAAAAAAAGAAAAGAAAGCAAAATGGCCACTTTTACAAACCTTCCTGTAACACGATCCATCATAAACCACAACAAAAACCTGAAGCCACGCATCTATATGAAACATATTTCCCTGCAAAATGTAACTCAGCTGAGTGCATCTTCCCAAAAGTCCTTAGATGAACAAACACACCCAGAAAATTTTCCCTTTTCTGTTTTTACCTTATTGACTCTCTTGGTTGTTTTCTCCTCTTTTCAGATATTGTTTTCCCCCCGATTTGGAACTGGCTATAATTCCCTTTTCCAAGCTCCCTCCAACTACTCAGTTGTTCAACCACATGGTGCAAATTCACTTGCACTGGAGGACACCACATTTTTCCTGTCGTCCAGTAAAAACTACAGGTTGAACAAAAATATACGACATTTTAAATGAAAGGTTGGCATGTCTAAAAGAAAGTCAGTAATGGCACAATTTTTTCAGAGATTARGCATAGTCTAACCAGTTTATAATTAACTGGAAGCGAATTTGGGTGATGTATTACTGTATCTTCAAGGGAAATACGAAAGTAATGAAAAACCCGGCACATCCCCTGTCAAAAAACTCTAGTAAAGGAAAAAAACACCACCATTTTCTCTGCCACTTAGCATTTATTAGAAGCAGATCAAAGTAATACCCCCATWTTCCAATCACTTTTATTTGACGCTATTTTTGTAAAATGTAAGTGGAATTTTTCCAGAACTTCCCTTTGGATTTTCTCAGACTGACTAAATATCTACTTTTTCCACAGGAGAGAGGTTTCCTTAGACTGAATAGACACCAACTTCCCAATTACAGTCCTGTTGGAGCTGTTTGAAATATCTGGTGAACTACCTGACTGTTCCTTTGCAGAGAGCACGCAGGTGTTTGCCTCCGTCTTTGCACCCTAAACACAGAGCAAAAGGAACATGAAATCAGATCTCCCTTCTCTWTTTCAGCCCACTGAGAGCGTGGTGACTTTTTAAAATGCCTGCGGGGGAAAAAAAAACCCCAAAACATATTTGATTTTTTAACACAYCCTTGCTGATATGATTCACAGCTATTGGTATTTATTCTGTTTTACAATTTTAATGCAGATCTTCAGCCAAGCCATCTGAGTGATGAATTAAGTCCTTACAATTAAGTTCTACTTCTGCCCTTTCRTGTCTGTTCTATGCCAGCCTGAAACAGATTATCTTTGAGTCCCCAAAAGATTTAACAGAGATTAAGAATGCTAATTCTCTTTAACAGAGAAAGATAACTAAGAAATAAGGAATTAGAGAAAAAACATACATTTCTAGCAAAGCCTATGATAACTTCTCATCTCCACACAACAAACACGGTACCTGAACAGAAGATATCCACAAAGCCATCTCTTAATCTCTTTCTTAATCCAGCACTCAGCCTCATCTTCATGTTTGCGAAACATAACCACTTGTTCTTTTTTTCCTCAAACTGTTGAAATCCTGTCCGTGTCACCTACAGAATATTCTTCTAAATGAATAGCAAGATGTATTCCCAATAGCAAGCTGTTCTTCAAGAGGCAACAAACTTTATATAGAGAATAAATAAATTTATAAAATGAATACTTCATATCTAMAGAGAGAACTAATTGATATTACTAAGTGCCTCCACCTGTCAGAGGATTTTATTAATAACTTCGCTTTAAATAATCATTCTTAGGTAAAGATTGCTTATTTAATTTTCACTGTTTGCTCAATGGTTAAAAATTATATAAACCACCAAATTATCACACTGGGTTGTGTTTGTTTCAAAAATATCCCCTGTGCAGTGCAAGATACCAGAGTGATATCAGAAAGGAGTTATATGCTGACACAAAACTGTTGGTCATAGAAAAGGGAGGCAAGACACCATYTTAGTGTGAGCTTGGATTTACACACGCCAAAAATCCAGAGAGAATTTCCATGTTCTTACATTAAATTACATGGTAGAAAAAAGGCTACTAATCTAGAAGAAGTTGTGGCAGCATGCTTTCCTCTCACTGCCAGCCCTCAGAAGGTGTCTTCTGCAAGAYTGGTATTTTTCTATGACCAAAAATCATCTTTTAAACATAGGAAATCCACGGGGAAAAGGGCAAAATCTTGCAACACGAATTTTTTTATATGCAAATAAAAACATACACATAATTTACAGCTTTGCTTTGGACAGAGGGATAGGAGTTGATTGTGTGCTTATATTACACTTACAGCTGAAACACAGAAGCTGTTCAATATCTGTACAGCCTCCTTCAAAACAGAGATAGCTTTTAGTTCCATGAAAGGATACTCTGAACTAATAGTTTCACAGTTTTCATGAATATTAGCAATTTTGGGTAAAGATGAAGTAATGAAAATATTAGAAAAAAATGGCATAGTAGGAGCCATAAAATAAAAATCCTTGGACACATTTTGGTCACATCAGTAAGCACAGAATGTGAGAAGCGTACCCTGATACCAGGGTGTGTTAGGTCAGGATAACTGGTACAGATTATGAATATCCATTTGTCATGCAAGGTTCTTTACTGTTCATCTACCAATGCAAATTAAATCTGGGTAACATTAATATTTGAAATAATAGCTTTTCCACTACGGTGAAGAGGAAAATACTATTAAAACCTTCAATTCTGAAGGTTTGCCACCCTTCTGTGTTCTCTGGTAGCGAGAGCTGTTTCATCCTTTAAATATGATGCCTCAAAATGTGCTTCAAAAATGAACACGAGTTAAGGTTCAGTGTGATATTTAAGTGTAACCTTCGAATAAAGTTCACTGAGGAATAAAATTTATTTATGCAATGTACAAAACTTTCTTAGCAACTCCTTCGACACAATGATCACAAAATTAAACTTACTTGGTACCCACCTACTTTTAGTTTTCTAATGTAAACCACACATTCATTTAAACTCCCTCTTACCTCATCAGAAACACTCTTCCCCACATTAAATTTTTGAAGATTTTTTTTTTAATGGACTAGTTATAAACATGATGATGATTAACACCACCATGGTGGTCAATGAAAAAAAAGGTGCTCAGATACTGCAGAGTGAAGACCACCTCTAGAAAAAGCATGGACCTATGAACACACGTGACACACAAACTTTCATATCAAATAACTAGGAAAAAAATTGGGATTTGGGGTTAAATGAAATAAACTGAAAGGTTAATAAAAATAATAGGTGGTTTTTTTCTTACTAATTGAAAAATAGAGTAGCAACAAATCTATTTCAAAATTCATCTTTCATAAAAAGAAGTAGCTGGCAGCATTCAGTATGTCTTGAATGACAGACTTTAAAACACACTGCGTTCTGTCTAAAGAAAAAATCAACATAAAAATGAATCAGATGTTATGAAGGCACCGATTATGAAAAGTTGTGTGCTTGTGCACACACTCACACAAACTTCTGCATTTCCATAGCATTGGCTTGAGTTTTTGGCACATCAGAAATCAAAAGTAATGGTTCTTTGTGTCAACAGGCATTTTGTATCTCTATTCTAACTAAAGCAGAGTGGATAAATTACTGCTCTCATAGTCAATCCAACGTCCAAGTCTATGTGGGTTTCACCTTGTTTTTCCATAGAGGGCCACAAAAATTGCCCCACAGAGATTTAGGTGTTCATTTGCACCATTACTCCTTTCATTTAAGAACAATAGGGGATAAAATAATACAGCAAGGTTTTTAGTGATCAAATTCAGTCAGATACCATAAAACTTAATTATAAATCTGTTCCATTATCTTCTCATTTAATTGTATGTCAACTTCAAGGCAGAAGCAACAAATTCTTTGTGCTGTACCAGCACCCAATGACCCCACAATTTGAGGAATTGGTATCCAAGGGTTGGCACAAGCTTCTCTTCAGAACTGAGGTCAGGATTCACGAAATAATGAGTGGTAGTCAGAAAATGGAGACTGAGGTCACCCAGCTGTTGATCTCTTGCTTTAGCAAGTGCCCCACACCTCTTCTTTCCCACCATCACGCACAAGCTGCTCTGTCTGAACACCTCTCCTCCGTGATATGCAGGTCAAGTTCTTAGAAAGAGCTTTAGGCCTTCAGTGGTAATTATTCAGGTTGTCCACAGAGGTGTCTCATCTGCATTCAGAGAGGGAAAGAAAGATTTGCCTTTCCTTCCACCCTTAAAGCACAGTATGAGTGCACAACAACTTCCTTTAAAAAAAACCCAAAAAAGTCCTATCTTCAGGGTAACTTTTCTGATGTATTAATAGGTCAACTTCTATTGTTTACCACAGATCTAATAGTTACAGGCAAATCAAAGTATTTACCTGCTCTAGCCTAGGCACACACCTTATCTGCAAAGCCAAAACTCAAAATGTGGGTACCTCAAAATTAAGGATGCCTTCAACTTATCACTTCAAAATAAACATTTTCTGGAGAAGGCACAAACATGTACTCATGTTTCCAAGGGTACGTTAAAAGACACGTCTCCTTACTCCACATTTTGAGCTTGGAGAAAAATAGACACAATTGAAAAGATGTTTTTGTTTGTTTCAACGGGTTTTTAAAAAGATGATCAAAGCCATTTTCCCTTGTTCTTCTCTCATAAAAGTGGAACTGGTGAAAGTGTCCAGAAAAATTCATCTGAGACTCCCACTAAGCATGAAAAATTTGATCCTGAATTGTCAAAACTAGGCAACTATAGAACAGCAAACAACAGACAAAGGCCAGGGCAGTCTAAAAACAGGTTATAGCTCAACATATTTTTTAATGAATAGACTTTCAAAAGTCTTGACAGAAAGAAAAAAGACATTCAAATGCCTTTAAAGAAACAGCTTAAAGCCAAGGAATCACCTGCCCCTTCTCCAGTGGCCACACACCTCAACAGGGAAGGTGGGGAGAGAAGTAGAAAACAATTCTTTCATGAACTGGAGGGAGAGAGGAAAAAAATCCAAACCAAACTAAAAAACCCCACAAAAACAGAACAAACAAACAAAGAGGCAGAAGGGACTTTCTGTGCTCCCTGTCCTTATACACATGCAGAAAGGAGGGAAAGTAGGTCCCCTTGCAGAACTGTCCTACGAGCCCATGTCCATAATCCAACCAAATCCACCTGAAAATTAATTCTGAGCTGTTTAGGATCAAAAGAGAGGCATGGCAAATGGGATGGAGCAGGACCAGAGAGCACAGATTTCATGGCCTTCAGTAAAACCACCCTGCTGTGCCAAGTCCCTTTCAAGCACCTGCCCTGCAGATTCTCACACCTCACATTTGGAATGTCTCAGACCTCTCCTGTACCCAGCTCCCCTTCCCAGGTTATCAGACCGCCGCTCGAGCAGCAGATGGCACACACTCTGCAGGGTTTTACATCAGTGACTGCCAGGAGACAGCTGGTAATTACTGTGCTGTGCCAAAGTCCGTGTTATGCAGAAGACAATGAGATTAGTTCCCGAGGCAGGCTGGCAGTGACCGGCGCAGAGCTGTCACACACCCCACACCTTTYGGAGCAGAGAGCATTTCCTCACCCCTCTGGCGCTCTTTACCTCTGAATTCGAACAGAGATATGAGCTTTAAATGCCACGTGGTGCGTAATATCTTCAAGGCAGCAGAGGTGCTGTGGGCAGAGGGAGCCCCTGGAGCAGGGACACGTGCAAGGACAGGGGCTGCAGCAGCGCCATGTATGTGACAACTCGAGAATCACCACGGTTTGTGCGTTTGGGTTTGAGACAGAAACAGCACGGGCTGTTAGGTGGCCACACTTAATTCCAGGAGGAAGTCCAGAGCACCTACCTCTGCCTGTCACCTTAGTCACGCTCTGGAGAATGTCACATTGGAAAACTGAAAAAGGTACAAGAAAGGTATCCTCCTCAGACAAAATAAAGGCTGTGTATTATAAGATTTCTTTGCATGCTGACTTCAACTCTGGGCACAAAAAACCTGCTCTTTTCATCCCAACCGGCTTYTGAAATGCATTTCTGGATGAGCTCTCCAAAGTTGCTATAGGCAAATTGAAAACCTGGAGTTTTAATGGAATTGCTGAATTCAGGTCTTTCAGGTCCCTTTGAAAAACCAATTGTTAAAGTGGCTAAAAAACCTGCAATAAACTGGAACTGAGCCTAGGCACTTTATAAAATTTAAGTGTTGGTCTTTGAATATTTGGCGATTTACATAATCTGCAAATAAACYGGCAGCAAACCCACACAAATTACATTTGAGAAAAATACCAAGCATAGCCACACTCAAAACAAATTTCCAAGACAGAAAAAAAGAGAAAGAAACCGTTCAATCAGAAGAAATATTCCTGTAGTTTTGCAGTTCATTTGTGCTTCGGTATCCTCTCTGGAAGGTGAAAACCATGTTATGGCCAGCAGGGAGCAGSCCCCAACAGCCAGCAAAGCATTATCCCGGTTTCCCAGCAGGATGAGGCTGCAGCAGCTGCATTTTTTGTGTGTTCCCGCCTGCTGGCACATCAAGAGTTCTCTCTCAGTGGTACAGATTATTCCAGGTTGGACTACAAAAAATACAAGCAGCTGAGCCCAGAGCTCAGCAGGGGAGAAGGTGCAGTGTGAGCTCAGCCCCTCAGAGCTGGCAACTCACAGGGATTTACAAGAATTGATTTGTTCAAACAAATGAACCATCCAACAACCAGCAGAAACAAACAAACAGCTAACTAAAAAACCACCCCAAATCCTACAATACAAAAAAAACCTAACAGATTGTGAGAAAGATACAAAGCCAGAGGAGTAGGGCTTGGTTTCAATCCTCTGGTTAATCTTGGGTGGATACGTCAGGGTGGAGGAAAGTACAAAAAACAGCCTAGTCGTTAAAATCAGAGTAAAAAATGGGGGAGCAGGGGGARCCCAACCAGCTTGTGGCCAAAGTGGGATTAATTTTCCATTTATTTCCGAGGCTGATTTATTTCACTTAACTTTAGAAGTCTACAGTGAAGATGCTAGCAGCTGGGCCTGGTGCCTCAGACTCTTTATAATCAGTAGTGAGAAATAAGTACTTCAGGGCCCAGTTGTCTGATCCATTTTAGACTACTTTGTTTTTCCTCACAGATGAGTTGAATTGGAACAAAAAGCACCTATTTCTCCCTGCTGACTGCAAAACAAATCCAGAATAACCAGGTGGGACGTAGCACATATACACATTTTCTCAGTGGAAGTTCCCTCCCCGGAGCTCCGAAAAGCCATTAACATTTCTTTGCACAATTAACATCACCAGTTCAGAAGCAGCCCAGCCACGTGCTTATCAAATGTCCCTCCACCTCCCTAGGGGAAAAAAAAAAAAAAAGTATCTTCAGAAAGGTGATCCAAAGAATAAAACTTTTCTCCAACACTCTCAAACCATTTTCATCACAACCCMCCCCCCCCCCCCATACTTTTACTCGTCTCATACACTGGTTTAAAATATGAATGATTCCTGGCAAACAGAGAAAGCCTCATGCTTTAATTGCAATAAAAATCCATTTTAATTATGTGACCACCTGTTGAGAGAATAAAGTTAACTGCTGAGAACTGTATAAGCCAAGAACAATAAATCAAACTGACTGATTGAGTAAAGCTGTGAGAATTGGCCTCTAAGTATTTGATTTAATCCTTTGATAGAAGCATCTCATGTACATATCTATAGTAAAAATAGTGAGAGAACAACAGGAAAAACCTAATTTTCTTACGGTTTAAACTCTCAGCCTTAGACTGTGTTCTGAATACAAAAGGTTCAATACTTCAAAATCTTAAAAATAAGGGGTCTCAAAGCTATATTTATTTGGTGTCTAGCAGAACTAAGTCATAATTGCTCTAAGATGAGCACGTTGCTCACTGAGAAGAAAAGATTCTTCATTCATGATGTTTAGCTTAGTACATTCATTTCTATCTCAGCATAAGCCAATAAACCTGTGGGAATAATTTAATCCATCTCAATTAATCACACCAAAATTACAGCCCTTTGTCCATCCAGGTTTCAATATAGTATTTATTCTAATCACAGTAGCACCTAGCACACACTGTCATCTCATGTGCTGACACTGCGAATACTCATTTTTTGAAGAGGGTGCTTAAAGAATCAAATGTTTTAGAACCAGCCAAGTCATGGAAGTGTCAGTGAATTGTTCAAAAGACTTCTCACATTGAAAAGTCAAGGGCAAGGAGACAGTGGTATCTCACACAGTGTACAGTTTTCACTTTCTAAAAGCAGTAGGACACCTGTTACAAACATGAACAAACACTGCTCAGCACTGATTTATTGTTCTGTAGACAAACAGAAAAAGAATTTTAAACGCTGAATAAATATTAACAATGCCTGAAAAGGGGGCATTATATCACTACAGTGATCACTGTCACAGAATCCCAGAATCATCAAGGTTGGAAAAGACCTCTGAGATCACCACCTAGTAAACTAGCCCACAACACTGAGATTTCCCGTTGTTTCTTGAGCCCTTCTAGGGATGGTAAATTTGTCACCTCCCTGGGCAGTTCATTCCAATATTTAACAATCCYTTCACTGAAGAAATTTTTCCTTATGTTCAGCCTGAAACTCCCCTGGCACAGCTTCAGGCCATGTCCCCTAGCCTGTCCTATGTCACTACAGCCTTGCTTCCAAACTTGGAGACTGTGCAAGGAGCTTGCAGGAAAAACCATCCCAACCCAGGAGTCCTGTAAGAGTGTGTGTGTTTTGAACTCCAACTCCAGCGGTTGCAGTGCCACTGCACTGCTAAGTTCATGTGCTGAATCAATGTTTTAATTTAAGGGTCAGTACTAATGTTCAGGACAGCTGGACACTGCTCTTGCTTCTGTTACCAGGCTAAGCTCTTCACATCTCCATTTTCTTTGATATCTTATGAGGCAGGACTGAAAACAGAGTTTATGTACAGTAAAAAAACCCGTAAGAGACAACAAACTTATGACCACCTCAGTTGTTTTTGCATTTACCTTCATTATTCTGTAATATTTTTCTCATGCATGGCATCCATATTAATACAACCTGTTTTCCCTCCACTGATGCTTCATCTGATATCCAGTCATTGATTTGGATATTTGTCCACCTGGAAAGACATCAAAAAAAAAGAGAAACCACTGTGCTTCAAGCAGCTGTTTAGTGACCTCATCAGTTCAAGGTTCAGTAAGCCAGGATTGAGTCTAAATATATTTCAGTTGATTCTATCTTGGCTAGATAATGATACTTCCCAATGCTCTTCCAGAATACAAAACATRGGAACAGCAAGGATTGACTCTAAATTACGTGACTGTACATGACAACTTCCTAAGCTTCTGCTCCTTGGACTGTTCCTGCAGATGGAAAACTATCCTTATGATTTCAAAGGGCATGACTAGCTGAACGAGCTGGGTTTTTTCCAAGGAAGTCTGGTCAGTTTTCTTACTACTGGAGGGCTATTACCTCTCAGATGGATATTGATTTCTAGGTATGGATCAGGAAAACATAGCATGCTGCTAGGCAGAGGAGAATAATAACCAGAGCTCAGACAGGAAATCCACAGCATCCCAGGGTTTTAACAAGGAATACTGTATGTCCTATTTTTACCATTCTGATCCCCAGGTTTCCCCTGCCAAGGATTTCCTTAGATTTGAAARATCCTGAACCTTGGCTAATTTCCCCAATCATATCCCTAAGGGATCTGTTTTGCTTTTGCTTTCATTTGCACTGTGATCTCTTCCCAGCTGCAGAGCTAGAAACCATCATCCTTTCTGAGCATTGAAAATAGATCTTCAACAGAAATTACTCTCCTTGGAAATTCAGTAATATAATTTGAAAAATAGTACCAGAAAGGTGYATATTGTAGTAGAAATGACTGATTATCTCCAACCCTAAGAAMGTTTTCTGAATCTCAGTGGTTTGGGAAAGTAACCAGTTCATGAAGAAAAGAATTAAAATTCCACTGCACTGCACCAGTATCCAGATTGCTTTAAAGAGAATTAGAAAATGAGTATTTCTAAACAACTAGGTCTAGGAACCAGGAATTTAATCATAAAACAATTCACACCACTTATAGATTAAAAGCTGGATAAAACATAGGGAAATGACCACAAGGACACACAGAGTAATGTGCATACCCTTCCAGTAAGCACCTCAGTTCTAGTTGTGCAGGGAATGAGCTGGCTATCCCCCACTAGCCAAGAAACCAGGACTCGCAGCACACCAGCAGATATGGTCTGTCAAATCTCTCCCTCTATTTCTCTCCAATTTTGGACATCAGGCCACAGCTTTATCCTGCTGCTTGCATGGTTAAACAGGGAGAGGGCTCCAGCCCAGTGCACTGAATTGTTTTTGAGCCTGTAGTTCATGGACTGCTGGTGGCTCATAAAACACAGAAGGTGGACTGTGAAATGCTTGTTACATCAGCCCCTGCTCCAAATGCACATTCTCATAYGCAGAAGCAAAGAAAAAAAGCAAAAGCAGGGATAAATAAAGACAAGAGAATGTTTCAACTTCTGCTTCATATTCTCTTAGTTAAAAGCAAATGCTGTGGCAAAGCTGCAACCATAGGTGTTTTCCAGAAGGTAAGCTAGTCAACAGATTAAAAAACCAACTACAAACACACAAAAAAGTACAAGACACAGTGTTCCCCTTAGAGGATGCCTTGCAGGCCCCTGGACTTCAGGTCTGCCAAGTCTCAGAAAAAACTGTTTTCTCTTCAGGAAAACAGTAAAGGAAACACTGTAAAAGTAGCTTTCTCTTGAATTCTGTGCTAGCYTGCACTCACACGTCCCTGTTTGAGATGTGCAGAAATAGAGCCTGTGCTGTTGCCACTGAAACCCATAAACGTTATTCTCAACAAATTCAGAATCTGGACTTCATAAAATTAATTCTTGTACAAATAAAAAATTATGACTTAAGCACCGACTGAAACCGACAGATTGCTTCTCTCCCTCAGCTCAATCCCTACAAGACCAAGTTGTTCCAATTAATTTCCTGACAGGCAGGTATCCAGATCACAAACAAAACTCAAAATTAACACTGGCATTCTCACCAATAATATCAGCAGAGATCCAGAGAGCAGAGCAAGTTTTCAGACCATCCCAAATAGAGTCCGATATGAATGCAGTCGTGGAATATGAAAGTAGCATATCCAAGGGAAAAAGCAAAGCGTTTTCTACCTCTGCATGTGTGTTCCATAATCCTCTAAAAGCTTCAGGTTCCAAAGCACCACTCACTGCCTTTAGTGGCAGGGGCAGGAGGGAAGCACCTGATTTAGTGACTGGTGGTTTTTAGGACTTTTCTTGTACCCTCTGAAGGGATTTTTACTCTGTGTCTGGCCTTCAGTTGCTCAGTTTCATAAAGGAGACATTTATGCTTGACAARCTCTAAGATCTCTGCATGAAGAGCCATTTGAAAACTCTTATTTTTTTCAGGAAAGAAAAATAAGAAACAAACTTTAATTTCTTCAATGATTTCTGGTAGGACACTTACCTATTCCTATCTTATTTCCATCATTCATATTTCATTACAGTTAATAAGCAAACAATGTAAGGCAAACACGAGGGAAAACACCTGAGGTAACCCATAGATGGGACCCCCTCAGTGCTGCTGAAATGTACAGGAACAGGAAAACTGACATGGGATGAACTCTTGAAGTGTTTTTATGAAAAGACTGAAGTACTCCTCCTCCTCTTCCCAACACACAGAACCCAAAACACAAGCTAACGGGAGCATCTGTTCTTTACACTCCAGAAGCTGAAATCTGTCGCAGGAAGAGCCCAGGGCACTTTAACTGTCAAAATTACTCTTTTCTGTTACTTGCAAAGYAGTAGAAGAGAGGATTTTGAAAATAGACTATGAGCTATATCCTGAACTCTGTATTTAGATCATATAAGAYATAAATTTCAGGTTATAGCTTCAAAAACATTAGAAAGGTTGAATAGGTAGTTCCAAAAGACACGCTGCTCATGGAAGAAGAGGTTTTATCACAGGACAGAATAAGGCTGGACTTTGAAAAGCTGCAAGTCCTCTAGGTCTGTATGAAGGAGGTGAATGTACAAGCCCAGCAGGTTCCCTGGAAGAAGAGGCCTTCCAAGTGCTTCTCCGTGTGTCCCTCAGGAGCTCAGCTCCTGCCATTCTCCTCTCCCAGGCCTCTGCTCATTGCCACAGCAAGAAGGCAGCACCCAGAGGATTTGAATCCAACCCACACTCGGCACTGTTTCCAAGTGGCTGGAGCTTCACACCACCAGATTCCAACAGAAATGGGTTTTTACAATGCCTTCCCCCATGGCAGCTGCAGGATTTCTGCAGTCTGGCCCTGAGAAGTCCATCAGTGATACTTCTGTGTTGTTTACCTTGACTTCTTTGTTCATTATTTTCATGAAAGCACTGTCCTAGCACTTCACTTGTTCATAAAGTCCTTTCAAGGGAGCTGTTACCTTCAGCAGGGAAAACTTCTCACCCTACAAGCCTACAGGTCCACAAATCTGTCTACATTTTCTGTTTGCTGCAGAATAAATGCTCTTTGCTGTACCTCAGAACATGAGCAGTGATGGGGAAACAAAGCAAAGCAGTAAACACATTTACTACCTTCACTGTTATGCAAGTTAATTTTCCTAAATATTCAAGCACATTACTACAATGATTTTCTTTTGAATGAAAGTCACTCAAATGCTTATATGTACATATCTAGAAAGTTGCATAGAAAAAGTTAGTGAATAATTTTTCAATTTTTTTTACTTCACTGGTCAATTATATCTGATGTATTTTTTTAATTTCCAAAATTCATCAGTTTAAAAGAATAAAACCACATTTTTTTAAGGAGTGCTTGGTCTGGTTTTTGCCTTTATCGTGCTAGAAATGGATATATCAAGATAGAAGCCACTGTAATATTGAGAATGCTTACAGGTTTCAAAGTGCCACACTCTGGTTATGCTGACTGCTAAGTTTGTTTAACACTACATTAGCTGCCTTTTTTTGCCAGTCATGTCCTAGCAGGAAATTCTCTATAAACAGAGATAATCCTGCAGAGAAGTTTGTAACAGCTTTGATGCCAAAAAATAAGCCTGCAAAATAACTTGCCATTCTCTTTAAATAAAGAAAAATATACTATAAAGCCTTAGAATAAATCTTGATTTAATACGAGCAACTGAAATTATGACCAGATTCAGTGACAGGTGTCTGCCTGCAGTCATCTTCCGTGTGGAATGTAATAAAAAAAGCAATAAATAAAATAACCTTCTCCACTTTAGAGCCTTAGAATTTCGGATTTCAAAAATGTACTTTTTCACTCTCTGACAGAAAGAATACAAGGCATTGTATTGCACTGCCCCCTTCATGAGCAGATTACCCTCGCTGGAGAGCCCTTGGGGGGATTCTGGCCAACAGGTTACTTGTCTTGGGGTGACTCTATTATGTGTATCCCCTATCAAGCTCTATGCCCAAAAAATAATTTTGTGCTTTTTCTGTGCCTTTAAACTGAGCTTGAAGGAAAAAAAAACCATAGACATTACTAATCCCCTTYAGGCAGAGCAGTCCCAAGCCCTTGGCTCTGCCCTCATTCCCCCACAGGGGCAAAAAGGAGACAGGAGGGCAGCCCAGGGCTTCCCATCAGAGGGGTGACTGCAGCAGCCCAGGGTGGCTCTTTAGCTGGTTTAAATCAACACTTCGGGAAGAGAGCGCACATCAAAGCCGGGCTGGATGGGGCTCTGAGCAACCTGCTCTAGAGAAAGGTGCCCTTGAACACAGCAGGGGGATTGAAACCAGATGACCCTTAATGTCCCTTCTAACCCAAACTCTTCTGTGATTATAGAATCTAGACCTCTTTGGTCATGTTGGCAGGATGGAGGAGTGGTGGGGGCAGTTTCAAGGACTGGATTTTCRTTTAATTCTCTGGTTAAGCCATTCTCATCAAATTTCTGGGCGCTCCAGGCGAATAAATAGGAATTATTTGTATCATATTTTGCTTCTACAATTTTGGCTTGTGGTAAAGACATCTTTGAATTTGGAGCAACTTCTTTTTCTAGAAATGTCCAGGGTTGAGTAGAACTGCCACATCCCAAGCAGAGGTGCAATTTCTCAAGATGGAAATGATGTTCCTCTGATGCCTAAGTACACCTGCCACTYGAGAGGAAAAATACCCACAGTTAATCATAGTCTTTTTTACAAGTGCAGGCTCCTTCTCTCTAATAGCTCTGAATTAACACATTAGTATTTCCCCCAACCRCCACCAAAATAAAAGTAGCTCAAAAATCCAAACAAAAGAAAACAGGACATTCTTCTACTTGTACTTTGTAACAACACTGTACTTTATGTTGAAGTTAACTATACAAAATCACATACATAAAGAACTTAATTGCAGGTATAAACAGTATGAACAATGACAAAAACTACATATACACATTTAATAAGGAAAAATCTCTATATTGCTGAKGCACCCTGTCTTGTGATGGCACCTTACTGCCAGCAAGGAAAAGTGTGTAGGTGTTCCCATGAAAAAAACCCAACCACAAACCCAAACACAACACCCACACCAAAATTATGTCTGTTTGTCCTGTGGCACTGAACAGTATGAGATGACTCCATGCTTTGTCAAAGAGTATTTATTCTCTTGTACTGCCTTTCAAAGAGTGAAGTCATCTCCCATGCTATGCAAAAGTAGTTAAATAACCCTCAAATTTCAAATGTTTCAGTCAATGTATATCTAACCACTTTCCTTTCTTGTCCAAATCCTCTCTTTTGCAAATGTCATTGCCAAAGCCTCTGCCTCTCATTTCGGTGCAATAGATGACACATTAAAAAGTGCCACCATGCCCTACTGGAACCTGGAATCCAAACCACATCAAATGTAGTGAACTGACTGCCTCAGTCAATATATGATGACCAATACCTGCTTCCCAGGCTGTTAATGTTCATGTGCTTGGAAAGAAACCACTTTGCCCAGATTGCGGCCATTACTTTTTGTAGAGATTTCCTACACTATTTTACTCACCTCCTAGAAGCCAAACACATGGTGGTTTTCTATTTCCAACGAGCTCTTTTTGTCTAGACAAGCTGTGGCAGTCTCCTGTTCATCACAGAGCTTGCAGATAAGTGGCAAAMGCTCAGGATGGAAGCATGACAAAACAGAATTTTCTCCTTTCCCTTCCTAAACTTGGCTGTGGTCTCAGAGCCTGCACTAAAGCAGGTTCACTGTCTACCTTGAAGTGACAGCAAATGTTCYCCATAAGCCACATAACCCCTTCCTAACCTTCTCCAGACATTTCCTAGCAGGCTGGACAAAGCATTTCAYTTGAGAGCTGTTGTGGACTTTTATAGGCCACAACTGTCAAGACAACCAGCTACTAATCCCTGTCTTTTGGGTTACACTGGAAACAGTCAGAAAACACAGCTAGAAAGTGCTATTTTTAAATTCCTGACAGGAAAAACAGATGCAAAAATTAAAAAAAAAAAAAGGTGATAGGTCAAGTGGCACTGATAAAGTTATCTCAACTCTCTCCATGGTTATTAGGACACCTACCAAGTCTATGGACAAAATGGAGATTGTCAGAAGCTGAGAATGCAAGTTAATTCCTGCAGGAAGCAGGAGACCATCACATTCACTAGGTCACTGATATTTCACCAAAAAAAGGTCACGTGTCACAGCCAAGTGAGTGGGAAATCATCTACAGGTTCCCATCTGACTGTGAGAGGGATAACCTCGTCCTTAAACAAATTATTTCTTTAGAGGAGACAAAATAAATGGGCTTTTATTGTGGAAATGAGAATTGAAGTTGACTGAGGGCTCCAAAATCAGTTATACTTAGCTAGATGTGGTTTTAGAGAAATAACAAAATGAATATGCTGCTTGTGTGTCTGGGAGCACTTCCCTTGACTGCAAACCCTGATTGTAGCTCTATAAAATGCTCTGTAAAATARGGCACAAATAACAGCTTCTGTCTCTCCGGACATTGCTGTAAATAACATCAGCAGCAGGCTGGGATCASCTCATAACCATTCTGATCATCACATTAGCAAGGTCATCCCTGTTATTGCTTCCTGCCCTGCTTCTCTGGTGTAAATCTATTCAGCTATTCCCTACTTAGTTAAATCCAAGGTGGGAGTTTTAAATGTAATCCTAAAGAAAGATGTTAATATAATCCTAATATTGTATAATATTATGTATTATATTAGGATTRTACATTATATATAATAATACTAATATAATCCTCCACAAGGTATTAACACACTGCTTTAAATTACCCAAATTCTTAGCAATTATGAGCCAGTTAATCCACACTTTGCTGGGTAGGTAAATGATGGGCAATGCACATCTYAGGTGGATCCTCCGTCCATATTTCTTGAAACCATTACTAGAAACACACCGATTTTGAATGTGAAAATTTTCTTTTACGTCTGCAAATTTAAATGTAACAATACACTGCTAATTATCTGTTCTGTGGGAAAACCAAATGAACACCGTGAAATACATTTTTAATTGGATTTTTTTCCATTTTTTGGTAGAGCTAAGAGTCAGAATTTTATCCCATTGKGAGAGGGAGTTTGAATAGTGTGATTCTATGGACCATATGGAACTCCATGTCCATACTGTGGTTCCCACACAGCATAGAAGAACGGATCAGATCTATGCATCTAGCATTAAACTGATGTTTTTTTAAAGCCAAACTGTCCCTCTTGGAATGAAGGCTCAGATTCTTTATAAAAATAGATATTTGATTAATAGTTGATTGGTGTGGGTCATTTCATAGCATGAAACGTCAAAGCTCTTACAGAATTTCTGCTTAAAATTGTGAGTAAAATCTTCCTCTTCTCTTAATGTACCTTGGTCTACAAAATTATRCCATGCCTAAACCAGCTATGTGCAATCAAAAGAATGTAACTAATTTCTTAGAATATTTCTTTGTTTACTTCTGTTCATTTACCAGAGAAATATAAAACTTTCAAAATGCTTGCCTCTGCAACCATTTCAACCACCTAGTTAGGAACAAAAAATAAACTTGACATTTGGGCTCCTCGATAAGTTGTACAACATTCTGGTTACTACTATTTTGTTTTATTTTGATCCTATTTATGCTGCAAACCACCAGCAGTGAAAATTATGAATTACATAATTGGTTATTAAATTCAGAATTCGCTCAAATTCAAGCATACAAGCTAACCATTTATTTATGTATTTAGACTATTAAAAAAAAAAAAACCCAACCAAAAATAAAAAAGCCAACCAATCCACTTCTGTCTTGAATTCTGAAGTGATTGCAAAYCAACCCAGATTCCAGCAGTAAATCATTCATGTGCACTGTATTCCTGTCACTCTACAGGCAATAACTGAAACAGCCACCATGCAAAGAATTTTCTCAGATTGATAGTATTTTTTTAAGCCTAAGTTTTATCAAGAATAAAAGGCAGTATCAAATTGAGAGTTTATATTGTAATATCATATAAAAGCCCTGCACTTGGAGCTCTGCATTTCACAGGAGATATACATCTTTGTAGACACTACTCAAACTGCTGAAAATAAAATCAATATGTCCATGTGTTTCCAGGACAACTCAAATTCTTGAAAAAATCTTGTCTTGGTAGCACTTGGCCTTGCTAACAATTTCTGCTAAATTAATTATTATGTGGGCATCCAATTTTTTTCACCTTCTCTAATGCATATTTCTCCTTTAATGCACTGCTACTGGTGAGTAGCTATTACTGTTCTCTTGCATTAGGGTTCCTGCCTCAGTCCAGTCAAGCTGACAGTGGGSTCTTTACACACAGATTTTGAAAATATTATTTAGTTATTTGGCTAGGGATGTTTTTTTGCTTCAAATACAATGTCAAACTTCTAAAGTAAGCTGAGTGGCACCTAAACATCATTTTCTCGTACACATGCAGTAAGAATTATTCTTACTGACTTATACTGTAGATTATAAGAGCTCTGTCACCTCAGTTTCACTTTTTTTTACTACACAGGGGCTTTAAAGCACACATTCTGAGTAAGAGGCTAAATTGGATATGTTGCATGCTTCTCTCCACTTAAATAATATTCTATATTTGACAAGAATATTCTAAAGAACTTTGCTCAAGAGTTAAATACGCTAAACAGCAAAAATGTGAGATTTTTGCTGAGTACCTTCTCCCTCCTAAGTGTCAAATATGACATATCGTGTGCTGGGAGGGGAAGACTGAGAAGGAGGAAAATAATTATGCTGTGCAGCTTGGAAGGCTGCTAGGTGTCACAACTAAGGATTTTTTAGACCCATAAGAGAAGTTGCTGAGCCTTGTACTCTYGGATAATTCTGTGAGTTGGGTGCTCCTGTGCCTTGTACTGCTGCATAGTTTCCTACTGTCTGTAGAGTTGAGGCATTCTTCTACCTCCTTGTGAAATATTCTCGTGAGCAAGGGCAGAGTYGTCTGCATTGAAAAGCTAATTCTCTCACTAATTCAGTAGGCTCTTATGACCTTCCAGAAAGCCAGAAAAAAATAAAGGACTGCAAACGTGCAACACGTCTGGGGCACCATTAGAAAAAAATGGGAGACAGACAGCTGAAGAAAGAAGGATGGAACAGGCAATTTCCAAAAGATGTTTAAAGGCCAAAAGGCGACTATAGACAGCACAAGGAGCCATCACCTGTTTTTAAGAAAGGATTGGAACAAGAAGGCAACTTCTCCCACTGATGTCAGTGCACAGAAAATAATGCTGTCATGTACAAAGAAATCTCATCATTCAAAGGCTTTGTAGAGCACCARGCCAGTGAAAGTTGTCCCTGTTCAAGTCTGTGGTCCTCCTGTGTAAAATCAACAGCATTGTGCTAATTATTTATTCTGAAGAGAAATAGACAAAACCTGCAGCCTTCAGCCACACCGAGCCTACTTCTACATTCCTAACATCCTGAGTGAAAAAAAAAATTAAGGACCCCCAAAAGACCACAAATTTACAATACAAGTTGCATTTTGTCACAGATTAAGTGATTGCAGATTATAGGATCACATTTGCTCAAGAGGAAAGGGTCATTATCACAGAATTTTGTTCATGAAGACAAACATTGGCACAGTCCTGATGCTTTTGCATGGTCTAAATCCTGACCATCTCCATTCACACCCGAAGCTCAGTAAGTTAGACTCCTTAAAAATCTGAGTGAGAATGAATCTTCTCAGACAACAGATACTAAAAAACCAGTAGTTCTTATGAGAGCTGGTCTTCAAGTGGCAAAATTAATGCCTTCATAATTTGAAAGACAAACAGGACAATATCACTGAATCCCCAGGCTCATCTACTTCCACTGGACACAAATCTTGTTCTCGATGGCACTTCATCTCCAAATATCTAAGAACCAGACATGAAAGAGAAGATGGTTTTGTAAAGGACAGGAAGGTAACAGATAACTGTGTCGGAGTAGGAAGACAGACTCTGCTTTCCCTCATTCTGAGAAGGGGCTGTGACAACTTTACAACCCACCCTGAAGATTTCCTCCCATTCCCATCCTGAAGTGCAGTACCACAGTCCCRGGCCTGCTGTAACCACTGTGCTAGCCCAGAAAAGGAGTAGAAATACTTGAGAAAAACTCCTTGAGAGTTCAAGAATTTGTGTGTGTGAATTCTTCACTCTCGAGGAGTTGCTGCCTCTTGAGGAAAGGCAATTACACACTTTCTCACCTGGCARTCTTCAGAATGAGCTGGGACTTAGGCAAGCAACACTGGCATGCACTGGGCAGGAAAGATAATTAGAGCCAGTTCCCACATAGGGAMGGCTGCAGACAAGAAAATTCCAGTGTGGAGCATCGTCAGGACAGTCACTTCAGACTCTCCTTAACGCTGACCCTCTACAGCAAGTCACCTCTAGTGCAATTTTTCACYGCTGCTTTGAGCTATTCATGTGATTTCCTGTCCTTGGCAGTCAGGTTTTTTTCAGAGCTGGCCTTTTACCAAATGCCTCTGTATTCACTGCAGGCTGTCTTTCTCCAGTTTGCTGACAGAAGCACCTGTGGGTGAYACCTTTGGGTTCTACTCTTAGGCCAAATGTGCCTCCTATTCTTCTGCCCTGTCACAATACAACAGTTATTTATGCCTAATGCACAGGTTTAAGTCCTGCCTTTTATCCACRAATCCATGCCTACATGTGGCCGTCAAACTATCAGGATCTTTTCTTTGTAAAGGAACTTGAGCTCAAATAAAATCTTTGGTAAGAAAATATTGATAAAAAAAAACCATGAAGAAAACAACAATTAAAAATCCACACCAAATAATGCCACACAAAGAGCAAAATCTGCAAAAAAGCCAATAGAGCTGGCCCCCCAAAAAAGAAAAAAGAAATCAAAGATGAACTTAGGTAACTTYGTAATGGAATTAACCTTAAGTGTGCTCCATAAATAAAAGTAGTTCTTCACACAAATCCATACTACTCACAGCCTACCATTCCCAGCCCCCTTGCCTCCACATCTATGATTCTGCTTCCCATTTTCTTACTGAGACATGTTCCAACCAAAATTATTCATCAACAAAAGTTTCACTTAGCAACAGTTTCCAGGCGAGATCTGCCATCCAAACCCACTGCAGAGGCATTTCTTTGACTGAGACAAAGGAACATCAAACCTATTACAACACTTAATACAAAATCTGTTCAAAACACAGCAGTCTTCCTCTACCCCAGCAATTACCACACTCTTAGAAAAAATATTTACTAGGAAGACAAATAGGAAAGTAAATTTGCATCAAAGCAGGCAAGAGATAATACATTTACTGGACAACATTTGTCAGACAACCTGGGAAAAAATACAGCTGCAKGAGGAAGCTGCAGCTCAGACAGGAAGATTTCAGCTAAGCCTTGAAATAGGAGTACACAATGCTAAAAGGTTCCCAGAGGATCCTAAACTACCTGAGCGCTTCCCAGAATTCCCATACAAACACAGGACAAATGTTTAAAATGGCAATATTGAAGGGAGAGAGGGAAACAAAACCCAAGGACACTGATGGAAACACTAGAGGGGGAAGTGATGAATTCAAGACCGAAGGGTTGGCAAGAAGAATCCAAGATCTTTACATAATAATACGAGACAGGTGTGTGGGATAAAGGGTGCCCTATCAGTCAGCTTTTGCATTTGTTTCTCTTCTGCTCAAACAAGCCTAAACATCCTGAGCTCCAGCAACAGCATATATGAAAAAAGATAGAGATGTAATCTTTGCATGCAAATATAGTCAGGTAAAACTGACTGAATGCCAAGGAAAGATTTTGTGGTTATTTTTAAAAACAGTTGTGACAATGGAAAAATGTCACTGCAATGACCACAGCAGAGCTCAGGCAAGCATGACAACCTCCCTACACCACTGTTTATGGTTAGAGCAGCATTGAAAGCCAACTTAATTGGGTATGAGGAGGACCATTACTGCTGTTCATCCAGCCATGCACTGCTGCAGRACCCCACTTGTTTACACCAGATAGAAAAAGAAGTTGGAATTACACATGGACCTGGGTAATACTGTAAACACCAGACAACCATCAAAGGCTTGATTAGAGGTGCATAACTCTAAAGGGCAGGCAGGCAATTAATAATTCACCACAGAAATATAAGCCACGGTTCACACCTACCTTACCCACAGGCACCTCCTTCTCCTGCCCCTTCCACACCCATTTCCCCTCTTTCCAGTCCCACCATCACACCCATTCCTTGTATTCCTCCAAGAAAAAGAATCTTGCTTTTTCTTCAGGGAGAAGAATTCTGTTTCAGGAGGAGCTCTGCTATGAGGCTGGATTAGAGGAAGGAAAAATGCGATGAAGCCAAGTGCCACAGATTCTCAAACACATTTTTAGGAGCTAATGGATGTAACAGCAGGCATCATGTAAATGTTTGGAACACTCAGCTATCAGAGTGTGATGTTTCCATTTGATCTGTGGTTAAGCATGGTATCAGCACGTTGTATCTGCTGCCACAGCTGGCCATCAGACATTGTGCTCAGGGAAGAGAAAGGAACCCAGAACTGCAGACAGACTATGCTGGGGTGAATTCCCTCATTTCCCCATATGTACATTAAAACATTGCCTTTCTGATGCTGGAATTGATGTTCTTTCTTCACCACATGCAAATACCAAATCCATCATATTAACAACGCTTTTAAGTAAAATCATAGGAATATCTAGCTTCTCAGTGTTGGAGGTGTTAAGATCAGACTCTTTACCTAAGCTATTAAAAATTACAGGAAGACCCCAATTATCAAGTTATTTCCTTAATGTTTTGGGGTTTTTTTCCCTCTGTTCTTCCTGTTATAACTCCAACARATGATCCTACAAATTTCTCTTTATAAGCAGAAAATTTTTTTTAGGTCATTTGAATACAGAAAGAAAGCACTTTATGTGTTTGGTTGTAAAAAGGACAGACTTTTAGGGTCTCTAATACTACAGCATGAGCTAAGAGAGTCTTCAGTGGAAATTGTGACAGAGGAATAGAGACTGTACAGAACAGGCAGATTYGAAATAAATCTCATGACATTTATAGACTTTTCAGAGTTTTTCTGTCCACGAAAAACAGAAAAAAACATTTTCTTTTAATTACAAATTCTGTCCTTTTGTTGATTTTTCTTTTTGCCATCTGTTTCAGTTTTGCTTTAATTTAGAAGATAACCTGATTTTTTTTTTWAAACAGCAATATAAGGAAGTTTTCTTTGACAAGCTCCAATTATATGCTTTGTAAGAGTTCCTCACAGTAGCACTTTAAATTCACTTTCATTCAAGACAAAACGTCAAATTCATTTAATCACTGATACACTCAAATAGGAAGTTCTTCTTTCTCCAGTTATTCTTTAATGAAATACTCCTACACTCCAGGTAGTTATCACAGAGAAGGAGAAATGTAGGAAAAGATATTTTGGTATAACAGATGAAAATTTTWAATCAATATTAGTTTATATCTTCTACCTGCAAGAGTATCTTCAGCCAACCTGGGGAAAAAATTGCTACTTTTGACTTGGCTGCCATGGTAACATGAAACGGTCCAATTTATTGCACTTATCACAAATGTTATTAATCCTGGGGATAACCATGGGTGGCAATGAGCCACACTGAGGAGGATTATTTTCTTTTAAGTTTTGCTAAGGGATTTGGGAAGAAGTAGAATAACCAGTACTGAAGATGATGGCTGAATAGGGACGTTGAAAAAAGGAGTTGAAATTGAAGATCTAAGCAATTTTTTTGTTCATATTCCTGTTCTGAATGGCACCAATCGCTGAAAAAGTGAGGCACAAGTCTCCTTCCTTTTGGTAGCGTAGCAAGTTGGGATTTCAATAGTTTCTTTTGCTGCTTCAGTACAGTTGGAAACAGTTTTCTGAATCTATAAGTCTGGTTTCAAGCGCACTTTTACTTCTCATGAGAACAAAATGAGACATTCAACTCTTCTGTTTTTTCTTTTTAAACTTCTAAAGAAAGAACATGCTGGTTTATGTAACCTCTCCCTCCATACCAGGGAACTTGACCACAGGTGCAGATATTTGAGATGAGAACCACAAATCATTCTGGTGGAAAGGTCTCTAGACATCATCCAGTCCAACCTTCTGCTCAAAGCAAGACAAGCTTCAAAGCCAAACCAAATGGCTCAGAGTTTCATCCAGTCAAGTTTCCAATACCTCCAGGAATGGAGGTTCAATGGCCTCCCTGGGCATCTGCTGCAGTATTAGACTTCTCTGGCAGCAAATCCACCCCCCTTTCCCCACAATTTCTTATTTTCCATTGGAATTCGCCTTTTCATGACTTACAGCTGTTGCCCCTTGTCCTCTTGCTGTGCCCTGCCAAGGGGAGCTCACATCACTCTCTCTCTAATGCCCCTCGGGTACTTGAGGACAGCAATTAGAACCTCTCCAAATCCTTCCTTCTTGAAGGTGAAGAAATCCAGAATCAGGCCACTGAAGGCACTGACAGGCCTTACAAAATTCTCACAAGGAATTGCTGATCCGTAGCAGTTCGAGTTATTTTATTGATCTAAGCAAAAATATAAGAAACACTTCAAGATAACTATTTTTACTGGAGAGTGTTCCCATGTTATACGGAAAGGAGGTGTCAACAYAAGAAAATTACCGCAAGATAATTTTCCAGCATGGAGTGAAAGCACGGGCATTATTAGGAGCCAAGGCTTGTAAGTACCATGCCGTGCTCTCAAAGCTGGAGGTGATAACAATTTAGATCTCTGTTTATATGATACTCCAGAGTAATAGAAATGCATACATCAAAATTTGTAGGACCAGCTGAGGCACTAACTAGSCAGACCCTAAAAAAGTGCCTCCTGACGCCCAGGGRCTGAGCTCATCTCTGAGGAAGGGTTTCAAGCCTGCAGAATTTACCGAGAGAGCTGCTAATTTCCGGATGTGTGACCACGGTGGAAGGTTTTCCAGTCAGGCCTTAAGGATCATTGTCTCACTCCACACTTCTACACCCTCATTTCTGGTTCAATTAACAGCTCGTTAGAAGCTGTTCAACCTATTTCACAACACGTTTGTACCTTTGATGTGCAATCCACAGGGAACCTCCTTATCTTGAAGCCCATGGTTGATTAAATATTTTTTGTTGCTTTTTTTTCCCCTCTTCTTTGCTTGTCTAGAAGCAAATTGTCTTTTGCTCCACAGGTATGACAACCAAACGACACAAATATAGGCAGCAGCACATAATTTTAAAAGGGCACCCCGAAAGAAGGGAAAGAATTTCAAATTAATTCTTTAGTCTTCTGCAGATGACTGAAGTGTAAGGTAGGTATAAGATGCCTGAGAGTCACTAATTAGGTGTAAGAAGCTTCTGAAGTGTAATATGCACGGATTTCCACAGAATTATGCAGAGTTGGCGTGTGTTGTTTACTAAAAAAAAAATCATTAATTTATTTGGGTATAAGGCTAATTTTCCACTGGCAAATGGTAAGTCTCACCTTGTAGGGCCTTGGAACACCTGTCCTTTGAAATGAATGTAAAGAAAATGCCTTTCCCTAACAGATACATTAGTACAGAAGCCCTGTTGAAGCAATTAAAGCATTCTGCTGCTTGGAAAAGGATATTTTTGTGTTAATTCTTTGGAATAGTGAGCAACTATGTGCATCACAAGACCAAACATTTTTCTAATCCTGGCAAATAAATCACAGAAATGAAACTTCAAAAAGTTGGCACAAGAAAAACAACTTCTTGCCCTGGGCTATATTTTAACTTCTCATTAAAGAGGAGATTTTTTTTTTTTAACAAATTATGTTCCACAATTCCAATGCAAATAGAAATTTGTAGGGGGTAGTAGGAATAAAAAGATTTAACAAAGGTTTTAATACTGATAATTGTTTTGCAAATACATCTTATTAACAGAAGATTTCACAAAGGTTAATTGTTACCGTCAAAAGGTGATAATTAGACATTTCTCACAGTTCAGCTTACTTAGAGAAATACATCTCTATTCAGGAACATAATAAACCATATTCTTAGGATAAAAGGGAACTTCCCAGCATGCACATTTACAGGAGAACATCTATCACTCAAACCTCCTAGAGAATTAATGAAAGAAGCATTTCCATTATCTTCATATTACTTAATATTACAGATTACTTCAAATGGCAGGACATCCTCCTTAACATTTATTTTTGCCTAACTTGAATCAGAGCATTTCTTTTTCAGCCACCTGGAATAAAATGAAGCCAAGAAAGAAAGGGGTGGGCAGCAGCTTCCTCTTCACCCTCAACACCCCTGGTGAATGGAAAGGAATGCTAAATTAGGAGACACTGAAGAGGTTTGGATTAGAAACGCCAGAACAACCAATACTAGAATATCTGATATAAAAGAGATAAGGGAATTTTCTTTGGAGCTGGACAGCAGCAGTTCAAATGTGCTTACAGAAGAAGGCACCCAACTTCAGTATTCCTCGCTATGCCTTATTGAATACTTCATAAAACGTGATCTTCTGGTGAAGACTTCTTTCCTAATTAAAAGTATTTGATAACCATAATTCTAAATTAATGGGCAGTTTTGTGTTACCCTAAGCCTATGCTTTTCTACTGATAAGACTGGTAGCTGAAAAAGTTCCAGCCTTGAACTACAACATTCATAAATGTGCACATAAAAATAAATCAAATGTAAAGATACCTTATTTGTTTTATCATTAGATTATGTAAGCCTGTTTCTTCTTTTTCTTTTATAACTAACAGATCAAATCATTGAGGCTGGCACTATCTATGTTATCATTCTTTCCAAAGTTGAATTTTTGGGGTGAGGTTTTTTTCTCCTTATCTTGGGTGGTGTGGGGCTTATTTTTTAAAGGAGTCAGCCATTTCAGGAAGAAAATCAGAATAAAAGAGCTCCAGATCTTTTAGAAAGGATAAAATATTCCCTAATTTAAAACCTCTCATATCTACTTTAAAGCCACTGAAGGATGGATAGAAAGAGTGTGTCCCTGATGTTAGAAACACATAATTTCATCTATTCAAACCTGGCAAGTTAAATGACTTCCAAAACTCTGGGGTCATGAGCAGTCAGCAGACAAGATGACAAAAGCAACTCATTTTCAGGAGCCATCAGCAGCACTAAACAAGCTACAGCTCCCTGGGGAAGCTGAAGGCTGACCTTTTTACACCCATCACTATCCTGCAGTGCGGAGAGCAGAACTGCAAGAGACGGGCAGGGTTTTCTCCGTTGCCCTCACCGATGCAGAAGGAGGTGCAGGAACACAAATGCCATTTAATGTCCTTGACCAGCCTGCCACTTCTGAACCCCCAAAAAGCGTGGAAAAGGGGGTGTGTTACTTTAATAAAAGGCAAGGTGGATGGCAAAGCAGACAGATGGAGAAGGACTTAAGCCATGTTGGTGACAAAGCCAACTGTGGCTGGCCAAGGAGACAGAGCGTGGCTCAGGTGGCTGAGTAAGGAGCCAGCTGGGTGGGACGCAGGAAGTGGGGTTGATTTCACCCAGTTTTAGGTGTTCATCTGTGGATTAACCCACCCCTAGTTCAGAGGGGAGTGCTAGAATGGAATCCCCTGGTTATATTTTAGATGCCAACCGTGAGAGTTCAGACACAAAAGCTCCCATTGTAAATGCCTACATTTAGTTGTGTGGTTCATCTGAAACCTTTTGTGGAGAATGAGCAGAGAGCTAAGAGTAAAAGCTGGGATTTTTACTCAGCAGGATATCACCAGGGCTGGGAGGTTATGGCTATTTTTCAGAGAGCCTTAATTAAATAAATGCTCTCCAGTCTGAACAGTGTTTCAGAAAAGACTTCACTGTGTGGAGGAGGGAGAAATGGTAAACAAACATATTAGTGAAGTTTATGAGATATATGGGAAAATACTTTCTCTTCGTAATAAATTTTCAGCCCCTCTCTCTCCCTTCTCCTTTTTTTCTGCCTAAACCAGTCATTGACAATCTGAACAAGCTTACTTTTTTTTCCCTGGATATATATAATTGTCAGCAAATCCTTTAAAAATTAGAAGTGCATATCCAATAAATTAATCTGGTTCTCCTTTCAGAACACCTGCAATGCTGCATTTCCTTATTAGACAGTGTTTAACTCCATCTACAAACCCTGTAAGGAGTGAAGGCATTGCCCCAAGGGTTACAAAATCATGTAGGTGAGAATAATCCAGTAATTTATCTTCACATCTGTGGGTTTATACCCAGACAAAAGATGAATAAGTAATAAACTCTTGTAAATGCCAAGAGTTACATTGGATTAGTTTTATTAATAAGAAAAAAATATCTTTTGAGATTTTGGTATCAAACATCTCAAATCCCAAAAATGATTCAGACAAAGGCCTTCTTGGTCCTATGTGTTCAAGTTCAGGATCTAAAACAGAGTTTCAAGTGAGAAAAGGCCAATATATTTGGATTATTCACATATACAAACAAATACAGTCATGTAAAACTGCTTTCCATATGAAATTTTCCAGACTTGAATACCCTCTCCCTTCTCCTGAAGTTTTAAATACATCATACACTATGCAGTGCCTAAGTTGCACAGTGAAAGAAGATACCAATGACTTTCATAAGAACACCATTTTCCCCCTCCACTAATCAATACAAGTCTCCATCAAGTACACTGCATTCTCCATTAAGCAATTATTCTGCACATTGTACATTCACTCCTTCAAGGGTTCTCTAACCTTCATGTACCTAAATAGAGTCAAACTGGCTTTAAATCGCTAAATACATTGTTCCYCGAGACCTGAAGCTCACCCAGGTGATCCACTGTGCTGAAATTATTGAACAGCATAACTAAGCAACTCACCCTGCACCATTCCTTTAATTTATGGGTTGCAATCTGGACATGAACCAACTGCAAATTTCTGTGCCACCTGACTAATTGCYGATACTCTTGAGGATCATGGAATAATCTCATTATAAAGACCATTAGAAGCAAGATCTACTGCAGGCACCTCAGGGTAGGTTTTCCTTCTGCCCCAGGCCTGCAGATTTGTTTTCTTAACATTGCTCAAGTTCTGTCTGTTTTCATGAAACAATTTCTAGAGCTTCCATGTGCATGACAGAAAACTTTATGGGATTTTGTAACAGCACAGAACAGTTTAGGCTTTGCAAAGGTTATCTTCATTTATTTTATCTTCCACATACACTTTTTTGCCTTTATTTCACCACTCAAAATATGACAAGCAGCTGAAAGTTTCAGGGGTTGGAGGCCTGATTTTTGTGTGGGTGAGTATTAAAATAAATCATGATGATGGACTGGAAATGCTACATATACAGTAATTTTTGATTTTGCTAATATTGAAATATTTATCTATAAAGTTTACTTTATCATATGCAAAGACTCTTAACCAATCTCTTCAAAGGCCTTCAGTGTTCTCTTCTTGTTGTAGCTAAAAACACCAAAAGATGTGATGCACATTTAATCTGCCTTTTAATTAAGCAAGAAATTCAGGCTAGAAAACCCCGCTTCACAAGCACAAGTGCCTGTTACACCTTGGTGCCAATTTGCTAAGCTGGTACCAGGAACATGCTCTTCCAGGCTATGTAATGTACAAGGAAACACCATTTTTGCAAGCCTGGATCAGCTCCTCTGATGCCAAAGGKTTTCAAAAAGAGGTGGGGAAGAGAAGGAAAACTTGAAGTGACTTAGTTAAAATTATGATAAAGGAAATGTCTGAAGCTCTGGAGAGGATCATTTTGGTGCCATTGCAGCTATTAAAAAAGTTACTGCTCACAAATCCTTTTGAACTCCCCACTGCTAACCTGTGCCAGGGGGTTACAAAAACTCTCTACATTGCTTCATTCAGAGCCTGATGGGCTCACTGGGACCTGAACCACCCCTCTGACCTTAAGCTATCAAGAACTTGCTTTCCCAAAGTCCCACGCACATGGGATTCATATCTGGTGTCAGACTTGTTCAATGGCTACACCAAATTTGTAAATCTGTGGTTATCTCTCCCATGAAGATCAAATGGGTCTGACACTCCCCATCCTCAAGAACTGAAGTAGGCCTAAAAAACTAATAGGACTAAGAATGAAATCTATGCTCCATATTTYCCTACATTGCCTCCCCTCTCCCCTCCTCTTCAGGTATTTATGCCATTCCAATTATTTCAGACAGGGCCATCTGGTGGTCTTCTAACTATCAAGAAAAGGAATGAAATAGCTGAGGTTGTCAAGAGACCAGTAATGAGCTGATATTCTTGCAATGCACGGTAAAGGATCTGTCCCATGACAGGCTTCTTAGCACCAAAGCTGTCAATTGTTCAAGACAAATTCTTCCAAACAAAAGATGGACAGGATCTGGCTTAATATTGAATTATCGTGTTCCATTTTAATCCTTATGAAAATAACAATATTCGAGAACATAGACTGTCGCTGTTCTCCCCACRGACGAGTAGAGAAACAGCACAAAGTCCAGGCTCAGGGATAGATGGATGTGCTTTAATGAATTCTCAGAAGGCTTTTATAGGTTAGTTCGCAAAGTGTATTAAGTGGCATAAGGTAATTGGTTTTTTGCCATCCACCCCCTAAGGGGATTGGTCAAGTTCYAAGACACCCATCTCTGAATGTTTTTCTAGTTAGAACCATAACAATTCTGCAAAACAACCTGCAGTTGCAAGAAGTTTACAAAACTGTAGCATTGCTTTGAGTTACTTGCATGGGAAAGACAGAACTCTCACAAAAATGCTGCAGAGAGCTGAAGAAATTCTCTGCTGAAGCTTTTTCAGCATCCGTAATAGACTGTGCAGATAAGTTTTCCTATTTCATCTGCCATTTCTCTCTTCACACTAGAGGCTATTTACACTCTTGGATACATTACTTTTTCTTTTTGGTACTTCAGATAGCAAAACCACTTACAGACCAGTAATAGAGTCCAGTTTGCTATTCCTTATTTAGCTTCGTAAAATACATTTTGTACGTCATTTATTTTAYAATAATCTGTTTTATTTATGTGAGAATGCTTCATTGAGATTCAAAACAAGTGGGTTAACAAAGCTGCAAGCACACATTGGCACTCACAAGGCTATAATTTTATCTCAGTCTTTYTTTCAATTAAATACTATTGGCAAAAGTCCAAGGTACAGAGCCACAGATCAATAAGAGCCAGATCCTGTTGCTTCACTCTGCAGCAGACACTACCTAATGGAATTCATGGAGTTATTTAACCAAGAACAGTGGATGTTAATCAGATATAAGTTAAAAAGGCAAGACATGCACCTGCCTCAGATTTTAGTCACGTTATAGGACTTCTACTGCATCAATGGGTACTGCAGCAGCCATCAGAAAATTGTTTGTTYAAAGCATTTCATCAGAGTCCCATTATAAAATACAGCAGCCTTCAGCCATAAGTTATAAAAGGCACCAAAAAATCATAAACGTTTTTGGCAAAGAATTTCAACCAAATGGTACCRTAAGTATAATTTTGCATCCTAAATTAATAACCTGTCATGCTTTACTCTTCATTTGCAAAATCAACTTCAATTTTGCAAGAGGAGCAAACAGTTTTGCTGCAAATTTCAGTTCAGAAAAGGACTTTCAAGTAAGTACTAAACACAAGGTTTAGCTTACTGACTTTTTTTGACTCAGCACCCTGTAGCTTCTCAAGGTTTAGGGTGTGCTCAAGCCCTGCAGGAGTCAAAGCATAAACTGAGTACATTCTAGTGAAGATAGGATGGATGCATCTGTATCAGAAACAGTTTAACTGTTTCCTCATGTATAAAAAGTCACCTTCCTAGTCACTCTTTTCTTTGCTGAAGAAAGATGGTTTTCTATCAYAGATAATTATTCAGCTAATAATAAGGAATTACTTCACACACATTGCCAATTTCAATACGAGAAGCCTTGTACTACCGGACCATCCATCACCTTAAACTCTTTAAGCATTGGATTTTTCTGCGGCCACTGCTACCTGTTTGCACGTGCCATTTGTATAAAGAATTTGCCATCAGGAAGGACAAATGATCTCTTTGATTAATGCTTTATTGACTCATTTGTTCAAGAGGCCTTTCCTTCACTACCGAGGATTATTCATAGGCTTCCCTTCACTAACGAGGGGGGTTATTCGTAGGTTTCCAGTTGTCTCTTCAGCAGTTACGGGAACAACTGTCCTTGGCCACTGAGAAATGTTAAAATGATAAAGCTTTGGCAGTTACTTTTTGAAGAGAGGCTTACATTAAATGGCTAACCAGAAAGATGCTGTCATGGCCTGAGTGAGTGCTGGGCTTTTCAGAGTTTCATTTAATCTTAGACTAAAATCACTTGTTCTTTAAACAGTTTTTCTCAGCCTTCTCTCTTGTATAGGTAGAGAATTATCTCCTGGACTTTCTGAACACATTCTATGCAATAATCAATATACTGCCATACAATTATTGTTGTGGTATTTTTCTCTACAAGTGATTGTTTTCAAAAAACACCCAAGTTTTCTAAAGACTATTAGCTTGCAGCAATCTTTCAACTTTAAACAGAGTCTCAGTGGAATGTAGAAGGAAAAATATCAAGTTTCCAATCTGCTCTTGCGGGTCTCCTCCTTTGTGGGTGCGGGAAGTGGACAATGAAAAGGTGTGTGGGTCATATTAAGAAAATTATTATTTGAACACTACATATTTTGGCTTAAAAAAATAATTATTGACTTGGTCCCATTTTATTCACCACAGAAATGGTGCTCTCAGGAAGCAGCAACTTCCCCTC
The DNA here is from genome assembly GCA_003713295.1 of Parotia lawesii. Classification (NCBI taxonomy): domain Eukaryota; kingdom Metazoa; phylum Chordata; class Aves; order Passeriformes; family Paradisaeidae; genus Parotia; species Parotia lawesii. The sequence continues at coordinate 6,649,850 of RAHM01000011.1, forward strand.
CCCTGTTTCATAGAGAGCGGACAGTGATCTCTGGAGTTTATAGTTTCTTTACAAGTAATTGAACAATTCTCAACACCTAAAAGAAAACTCTGTCATYAGTTGCTGCAGAGCCTCACTTGCAAGCTGTTGGATTTCATTTGTAAAGTCGTTTTCACTACAGAGCACATTTGAGATTAGAAAGTTAAATCTCTCAGAACTAACATGATGTGGTATCAACCCTTCTGATAAAACAACTTTGTGATTGCTTAAAAGCCATTTCCTCCCTCCACTTTTATATACTTATCAACTCCCTCGGCTATTTGTAGTCACTAAGTTTCATTTTACATAGAAATACAATTGCTCTGAATGTCATTGTCAAAACTAAACACATTTTCCTACTGTGTACACTCAAAGATGTTTGGGTAGATCTATGATCTTCTCAAGAGGAAATAGCTATATTTGTATTACAGAACAGAACTCATTTGCAGTTTAGAGCAGTTGCAGCATGGAAAAGATTTAAAATTGGTCCATGAGAACTTAAGACCCACAAGCCGACAAGATATTCCGAAGACTACACTACTGAGCAGGAAATACATAAATTCATGAGTAGAATTGTTCTCAGTATTCATAATGAATATTTTGCCTCCTTTTCCTGACCTGATTCAATTGCAATCTCAGCATTACTCTTCCAGTTTTAAGTGCACACACAGAGAATATAAGAGTGGATATAGATATTTTTATCCCCATTTCTGATCCATTTATCACACTTGTGATAAAAGAAAGCTTTTCCACTCAGCTTCTAGTTTGCCCCTCTTGCCAGAATTGCCTGTACTTACTAGCTGTCCTTACTAGCTTCCTTACTAAAGTCCCAGTGACTCCAGGCTTCCTGGGAATGTAGGCAAAATCTGGTGGTGGCAGCAGCAGCATCAGCAGGGAAAAAAGTTGTAGTAGGTGAAGCTCATCTTCAAAGACAAAAAAAAAAAGCATAAAATCTACTTTTTGGACTGCTGCCTACTCAAGCCAGCCTTAGTCAAACCACAAATACCTGAGCTATTTCAGACACTCAATATCTTCCAATTTCTTGCCTTTTCAATGAGCCAATACATAAGACCAAGTAACAGAATTGGATTGTCAGCATAAGGGAAATTAAACTTGGTAAAGACTTCCTTTATTCAGGTTATAGAAAAAYGTGCTTTAAAGTTTGAATAAGTTAAGAACTAATTGCTGTTTTTAACCAACATTTTGGCAAGGGACAGATGAAACTAATTCCGTGCCAGTGTTTCTATAAGCTGAGTTAAGCTCAGCCRGGCCCTCTGCAGAGGCATCTCTTCTCAGCAGGCAGAGCCCTGGCTGAAGCTGTTTTCCTTTTAGTSCAGAACCTACTCTGCAGCACTACACATCTGCTGGAGAGGAGCAGTCCCTGCTGTTGCAGTAAATCTGAGGCCAATGGATTTCTGATCACAACTGCAAGTTTAATTTCCCTTTGTTCTGTGTTTTCATGCTAAAGGTATCTACCAAGTGCAACGAAACATTTAGGGGGTAAGCTGAACAGAAACCTGACATGTCTCTCTCAGATATTGAACCTTCTGCATGTGGTGAGCAGGCTTTTAAAAGCAATCACCTGGCCTGCACTCAGCGCTGTGCAGTTCTTATCTCCTGCGCTGCTGCCAGCCACTAGGTGGGAATGTTCACCCTGCAGACTCTTCAAGAGACAGCAGAAACCCCAACTCAAATAAATCCYGCCCTTGCTTACAGATGTGCAGCCAAGTAGTAAACCAGAAATGAATTTGTTTCCTTTCAGATCAACAATTTTATTTATTTTTAACTATGCTCAGTTTTATGCTAAGCACAGAGAAGCATTGTCACAGCACCTCACATGCATCTGCTGCTGTTTGTTCCTTGGACCTGTAAACTATTCCAAGGCAACTCCACCTACCAGAAATCAATTTCCTTCAGTGGAAGTTTCACAGGGCAGATGCATATTGCATTACTGCCATTCAAAGCTGATATAATAGCATTTTCCTCTGTTTCTCTGATATTGGAGCTAAGAGACGAGCTAGGAAAGAACGGGGATTTTATCCTCASAGTAAATTCAAGGTTTATGATTTGCTCATAAAATGTTACATTTAAGTTACCATGAAAAGCATACAGAAGAGGTCAGAGAAATCATGCACCGAATTTAATGGAGACAGAATATTCCTCTATGCATCCAAATCCTTCTGTGCACTGAAGCACTTATAAGTAAACGTGACAGAAAAAAAGAGGGAGAAAAATGTATTTCAGCACAAAATTCATATGCTCCAAGAATTGCAGAGAATGAAAATTAACATGGAAATATTCTGAGCACAAGAATGAAAAATTAAAGCTCAGTTTCTACTCTCAGCTATTTAATCACAGTATTTTTCTGATATTACAACTTTCCTTCATCTTCTRCCTGTTTTGTGAAGTTGAAGAAAAGAGGTAACTGCTGCAGTTGGTCACAATGTTCTTTTTTTYCTTTTTTTCCCCTGAGGAGCTGAGGAACAGGGGACAAAAGAAGATAAAACTATTTCTGACTCTGCAGTGGAAACAATTTAAATGAAGATTTGTTACATAGACCAAGAGAGGAAAAGAGAAAGTTAAAGAACCCGGTTAAGCTATTTTAGAGACCTCCCTCAAAGCAGAGGTACTCAGGGTTAGACTTATGCCTGACAGAGCAGACATGGGACACAGATCTCTCATCACACTGCAGAGTGTCCTTCCCACAAAGTCAGCAGGACAAGTCTCCCTTGCTCTATCTGTCCAACTTATTAAATATTTAGAGGTTGAAAGGGGAAGATCTCCAAACAGCACGAGTGACAAACAGAACTTATCCCAGCCGCACTTGCTCCAGAGAGGAAAGCCTCAGATCACTACTGTGAAATGAAGTGACAAACACTTCTGTTCAGTCTGGTCTCTTACTGGCAGCTATGACACGGGGCACCATTTGACACTTTGCCGTGTCTTAATTGAGCCTCCCCTGATGGGGGAGGATTCCCCAAGCCCTTACCCGGGCTCTGCAGACGAACGGGACTCTTCCACGCCTTTGCTCTTAGATAGTTGTTTATTAAGTCTTATCAGAAAAGGAGCCAAGGAACAAGATGACTCCTCTTAGAAAGAGCAAGGGAGAAGGCCAGTTATCAAGATTACTGTGTCCTTTTATAGTTAAATTAACCAATGAAAACCCGAAACGAAAGATATTTCTACTTTTCTACCAATGCTCAATAAATTGTTCTGTCACATGAAAGGAGCCGCGGCATCTTTCACCCAATCCTCTCAATCCACCTTTGCCGCAGAAAATGGAGCAGAGAAAGAAGAAAGAAGAAGGCCTAAAACAACAACAATCCTCCATTTTGAAGGTTTTGTTTCTTATCTATTTTGCTAAATTAACAAACCCAACACCTCTAAATTTTCACCCTGTGACAATCTTATATAATGTTCTATCACCTAATTCACACCAGTGTAGATTCTACTTCCTCCCAGAGGGTAGGCAACTCTCTCCATGGACGAAGGCCAAAAACAGGGTTGTCCAGGGGGGCAAAACTCTTCAAAACAGGCAGAGAAATATTCCCTGCACTTTGGACTCCAACACAGCTATTTAGACCCTTGTGCAAAAGTGTGCCACACCCTCACAGATGTTGCCTGCATTGGGGTCTGGTGTGTGGGAGAGCCCTGTGTACCAGTGCTTGCCTCATTAAAGAACAAACCACTCCATTGGCTACAATCATCCCCTTGTAAAACAAAACCAATCCCCAACCAGGCAGGAAGAAGCAGCTGCTCAAACAGCAAACTTCACTCTTGGTTGCACGTCTTGGATAGATTTGCATGAATTACTGCAATTACTTTGGAAAAATAGGGGAATAATTCATCTTACCTAGACAATTCATCAGAGAAGACAGCCACTGAAAGCAGGGGAAAATTGCGATACACAATATAATTTTACGGTAAAGCAATCTTTTTTAAGAGTAGTTAAGATAATTTGAATTGCAGATGAATAGAACTTCAGGTCTTGAATTGTTTCCTGTGTGGATAAACCACAGTTTCAAAGGTCAAACTGTAGAAAAATACAAAGCAAGGAAAGTTAACGGACCTGCACCTACTTACACCAAGACATAATTCAGCCTATTTGTGGTTTTTTTCCTTACATTTCCTCTGTGTCCCATTTCATGAGAACTCAACAGCTAATTCCAAGTATTTACACTTGTTATATCTGTGCATTCTTAAATCCTATCTAAGGCTGCCCTTGAAGGATTCCTAACTCCTCATGAGTGTCATGAGATGCCCTTGACTATACTTCTTGCTGAACCCCCCAATAAGCTCTCAGCAATATTTTCATGCAAAATTGGAACAGACCTTACGAAAAGGAAATAGCTAATTTCTTTTCTTCCATACATCTTCATTCCATTTTCCTCAAATAGCTGCAGAATGGCAGAAAGGCCTGGACAAATGTCCAGTGAAACAGCCTGGCAGCTGAGCCATGGCCTGAAACTGCTCCACTAACAGCAAACAGGAATTATTCATGTGAGCACTTCTCGTGTATTCATAGGTTGTGTTGCACACACTGCTTCACAGAAGCAGCCCTGACCTCGTGACTGACCATGGATTGAGCAGGAGGTTGAACTAGATACCTCCACATGTCCCCTCCAACTTGACTGATCCTGTCGTCATATGAACTCACAACTTTGACGTTTAATATCAAAGGAAATACCGAGAAACAAGTCATCTTTTACACTGGCTATGATGAAAACCCAGATAATGCAACAGGAGTTTTCCTGTCTCAGAGGAGCAAAAGGATTAGGGCTCATCACAAGCCATAATTTTTAAGATGATAGAAGTTTTCCAAAAATTTTAACAAATAATGAGAACCATAAAGGGACAAAAATACCTTTGAACACTAAGCAGCCATAAGCCAGTTATATATATGGATAGTTTAATCAAACTGTTAAAATGGTAGGAGAGATCTAAAGAGTTAGTGATGCAAAAAAAATCTGTAATTACTTCCTAGACATAGATTAAAGAAAACTTAAAAATTCTGGAAGTCCTTTATAAGCTTAAGATAAAAGATTTGAAGGCATGTGTTGTCAAGTATCTATTTAAAGTGTTAGCTTTATCTCTAAGATAGGTCTGATAACGATTTAAGCAGGAAGGAACTGGGTTCTTGCAAAGCCAATCTGGTTAAAACTTTGTGGTTTGGCATGATGATTTCTTTTTGATTCAAATAAATATGAATCTTCACTTACTAAGCAAGTAATGAGGATCACAAAGTTATTTGGCATCACAGACTTTTGTGAAACATGAATAAAGTCACTACAACTATTAGGGGTTTTGATAAAAGATTTGAGAGACTTATGATCCCAGCAATGTGGCCAATATGACAAATGAACTAGTTTTAGTTTAATAATGGAAATATACTCCAAATAAAGTATAACAGATACACAGAAACCACATATTTATASACCGTAATTAAGTCACCTTATTCTGTCAAGCAAAGTAACACACATTAACAATCTTATTTTATTACCTCCTGCACATTCCAAGTATAAATTAAACTTTTAACAAGCAAGAATATTACCCACACATCTTGGATTCCTCCTGCAACTTTCTTTAACAATTTAAGTGTGACAGAGCAGAACCAATCTTGAGAAGAAAAAACAAAAAAACCAAAAAAACCCAAAACCCCTCAAAAATAAAAAGCCAAACAAAGCATCAAAGACATTAAATTTTGTTTCTAGGATCAGCCCCAGCAAGGAAATTTGCTCCAAGATACCTAGACTGTCTGATGCCAAGAAACACATGGCTTGTGATGGGTATTTTTCAGTTTGAAAATGCATTTGGGGGTTGTATTCTCAGTAATGTAGCTCCGTCTGAGGAATACTTCAGAGTACAATAACCTCTACGTCGTACTAAATCRTTGCAAATGCTAAAATAATGGAACATTCTGTTAATGGAAAAAGCTACAGTCCTAAGATTTCATCTAGCTTCTAAAATAATGCTCACAAAATAATGAGCCACCCAGACACTTGCAGTTTATCCCGCACTGTAACTTTCCAGAGAGAGACCTTATAATTCTCTCCTCTTTTCAGTTTTTTTTTAATATTTTACTTCTTAAAGTTATTAATTGCTTGTAACTGACTACCATCAGATCCCCRTTTGATCAGCACTTTTACTGTTTATTTTCCTAGAGTAATTAATCTCCCTAGATGAGAGGGCATGARGCTTTGTCAGTCATTTCCTCCTCTACCCATTATCCTGACTCTTATCTCCACTTACTGGATTCAGCTGTGAGCAATTTGAAACAAATACCAAACCTGACATTAAAAGTTTAGGTTTTGTTAAATCAAGTCCCTACCAAGGCCAAGCTTATGTACTGAAGCATGAGATTTTCTCCAGAAGTAGAGAAGTAAAGCAAAAACAATGCAGTGCCCCAAAAGTTTTCAGTTTCTGGATCCCAGGTCCAGGTACCTGCATGGTTCAGAAGCCTCAGTCAGGGGCATTGCAAGGTGCCCATGTGGAGCCTCAAACCCTTTAAGCAGCCTGTGCCATTTATTTATTTCTTGATGAAACAGTGCTTAAGAGAGGGAGTAAATCTCTTGAGGGGAATACCTGGTATCTAAAACTCCTTTTTTTTTTTTAACAACAAATTTATCAGCAAACATTAGAATACTGGAAATTTTGCTTAAAGGTAAAATATTCAAATTCAGGATACAATCCCAACAAAGATTAGCTTAGCACTGGATGGAGAGAGATTTGAATTCTCTCCATCCAGTGTTACCTTCAGCATTATTCATCTCCTTTCTCCTCATGAACTGTACAGCAAGAGCTCTCTGTATGCTACTATTAGGATTTAAATTCTATTTGTGTTGCTTGTCTTTCCTTTATTTTAATGTTTTCCCTCTAAAGGATGTAGAATATCTGATTCCAACCAGTGTCTTTTTTGTCAAAGGTCACTATTGTTTCCCTATATTTTCATCACCTGCTGTCCCACCTTCCCATCACTTTGCAGGTGTTTGACTCCCAGAATTTCCACCTCAGCCAACAACATTCCTCAGCTCTACTCATCTTTGTACATCAGTTAAGCACATCTCACCAGGATAWATTTTTTTCTAGCCCCTCCCCTGCCATGACCCATAAACCTCCAGGCCAGGCTGTGGGGCCAGCAGGGTGATGCAGTGTCCTCCCTCTCCAATCATCCCACACAGGGACAGTAACCAGGGTCAGACACAGCCTGGCCACCCCCAGGCCCTGGCATGACCCTCAAGCTAAAAACCAAAAGCCCCAAACAAAGTTTCTCACAAGTTCCACACACAGCTTTCTTTTTTTTTTTCATTAAAAAATAAGAAAGTCACAAAATCATAGAAGGAAGAGTTGGAGAAGATGCATCAACGTTCCACATAGTCACAAATTTTTCTTCCTCCACAGTAATTGTAGGAAGATTGTTTGAGGAAACTTTAGTTTTTCCCTTGAGTTTCAGTGCATCAAATACGTAATGTGCAATGCTTTGCCTTCATTAAAGCTTCAAGGTGACCCTAAATTAAAATTCAAAGCAAACATTGCCATGGGATATATACAGAATGAGCTGAATAAATGCTGACAAATTATAGGACAAAAAGTGAATAAAATGTCATTTGTCAGTGTCAGCCCTATGTCACTGGTGCTGTTTAGAGAACAGACCTGATCAAACATCAGGCTAATCAAGTGACCGAGATGATGACTCAGATAAGAAATATTTGTTATTTTTAACCAAATCAATTAAGGAGAAAGTTTGCCGCAATTCATCCCTAAGAGATCGACACAAAAACTGCTTTAAAAATGATATTGAGACCATTAAACCAGCAACACTAAAGCATTTCAAACTGTGATATGCTCTGCTCTTCATTCATGCCACTGTGTGCTGAGTGGGGTTACCCTTTCTTCAAAGTTACAGAACATTAAAAAGTTTCAAACATTTTCTCTGGAAAAGAAAACCTTTCACTCAGATTTATCTCCTACTTTTTTAATAACTCTTAAATTTCTACTTGATCTAAGTTCAAATACATTCTGTAATTTCTTACTCTCCTCTTTTCACTATAAACCACATTATCTGCCACCTCACTCTGCCCCTTTCCCCAATACAAAAAAAAGTTTCTGTGTCTGCCCTGCCATCTCCGGAGCTCAGGAGCTTCCCAGTGTCAACCTACCTACAACTAGACTATACTTTGTCATAAGGAAAACTTCTTCARATAATTATGTAGGTTTTAGAAATTGCATACTTCTTTAAAGACAATAAATCAAACAGAAAATCAAGTGGAATACATTGAATTTAATGCCAGCMCTGCAGGAGAATTCTTGGGTCTGCTGGCAGAGCTGAAGACATACAAATTTTGACAGGGGATCACAATCTAAACCACATTCCATGAGGAATAAATACGGTATTTTTGTTATTGCACCTTTCCAGGTGCTCAGCCTCATCGTTCACAATGTAAAATTCTACTGTTTAAACAACAACTACCAGGACAAGTTCTCCAAGGAAAACATCACCACATCTGAGAAGGTATTGCTGTTTACAAGAACCACAGTGCCTGTTTCAGCTATACAAGTAAAAGTAGCAACACACAGCTGATAAAACGATTGTTTAAAGTCTTGGTTTCAAATACCAGATGATGTTTATTCTCATCCTTTTTTTTTTCCCTTGTAGAAAGCAATGGGCTGAGATAAGCAGTCTAATGGTGTAAGTTACTTCCACAACATATACACAAGGTTCCATGGTATTTATGTATTTCTATAATGAGCACCTATGAGACTGAAGAACAGCCAGTGACTCAACACCCAGGTATTTGCCCATGGGGCAGCAGGGATCTGGCCTAAAATCCTTTAACAGCTTTATTTAGACCAGGGAAAAAGACAAGGAAACCTCAAGTTGAAGGCTGGAATGTAGGACAAGACGGGAGTCCTTTTTCTCTTGTTCTGTCTCAGCAAAAAAATAATGGTGTCAACAACTCAGGCAAACCCTCTTGGGCTGGTGTTGAGCACAGAGCTGTGGGAAATGGGACCCTTGGTCTCAGAGATGGGACTGCCAGGCAGCTCAAGCATTTGCACACTTAAATGTCTGGGTGTTTTATGGCCTCCAGGTGTTTTAGTGTTGTTTCCCACAACAGGGAAGAAATTTACCTGTGGAAGTCATGAGGAAACCTGGGAGGCTGGGAGGAGCAGGCCTGGAATAAGGAGGAGGCAACACCACGGCCTCCTCTGGATTGACCTCCTCCTGCACCTTCCGTGCTGCGTGCACTGCAGAAGCTGACCCAGGCACTCAGTCACATCAAGGATTTTYCTCTCTGCTGGAGGCATAGGAGATTGTATCAGGTTCAGGAAAAGGCAAATGGATTTGGGGAGGCAGAAACCTGTCAGGACATCGATACCAGAGCTGGGGATCCTACTCTGGGAAAAACCGGGAAATGTAATAAAACATGGACAGTTTCCCCAAGGAAAGTTTTGCTGAGTGATATTTTCAGGAGGGTGGAGGCCTGGCCAGCAGCAGTTTACCTGCTGCTTCTCTAACACTTCAGATCRCTCAAGCTGCTTTTTCTCATGCTGCTGCCACAGAAGAGTCTGTGTGAGCACCTGGCACAGAACAGAGCCCCCTGCTCGTAGAAGATGCTACATCTATAATCTGACTGCACTGTAAAYTACTTTGACCTCCAAACAGAACGCATCATGGATTAACAGATGTCCTGTAAACTACCTCCTTGCCTCTTCCATCCTGGTTGTGGCTAGGCACGTTCATCAAGCCTGCAGATCATGCGTTGTGGAAACATTTCTGAATGCTTTGAAATGCTCCAGAAATAAAASCAGCCCCACTTTACCTGCCATGATGCTGGACTCCTGCTGTATTTACACTCAGCCTCTCTCTCCATCATCAGATCACAGAAGGAAGACAGATCCCAAAGAGAGGGAATTATAAATACACTTTTCCACTGAGTCAGTATACTACGTTTAACCTGTGGTTTTAACCTACAAGTTTTAGTCCACTGTTAAATGTTCAAACCACACTCAGATTTGGCTGTATGTGCTTGCGAATGTTCTTTATTTTTCTCCTCCTGTCTCCTTCTCCCAAGAGGTAACTGAACACAAGGTAAATAACAGCATTATTATTTATGTCTTTCAGTGGCAGATATACAGACAAACCCTACCCTGTGCTATAAACAACGAAAATTAGAAGGTCACCTGTTCCACATTGTAATAATGCACAGAGACCTTTTGTCCTCACAGGAATTTGATGTTCTGGAATGGATTTTAAGTGTAAGGTCTCGATTCATTAAACCTATGACATTGTGCTCAAAGKAAAAAAAGTTGTTTATTTAATTATAGCCCAGTCGTCCTGTTTGCTTGCTATTACTATGCTGAACGGGTAATCGGGGGGTTTTTTACTCCTGGTCTGCATGGGTTTCTAGAGTAAAATAACATTATAAACCCTATTAGGCTGACTAACAGAGCCATTAAAAAGAAACTAAGGATCCTACTTCAAATTATGCAGCGTGAATTAATTAGTTGGGCTGGAAACTAGCTGTAAGAAGCAAACCAGCCCAAATCAGCTGCAAGTAACATCTGCTGGGCTACTGTGACCCACCTGCCTCAGGCAGYGAGTCCTGCACCAGGCACCACTGGTCTGGGAGAGCAAACAGAAGAGGGTAATTTCTGCTTTTGGAGTAGACTCAGTGGTCACACAAACATACCCGCCTTGAAAGGAATTTTCCTTGAGAAATTCACACAAATCAGACTTTCACTATGACAAGTGGGTTGGAACAGTTTGTTGCCTTTTTTTTTTTTTTAGTAACAGGAGGAAATAAAAAAACCCTCAATACTTATCAGCTGTCCCCATAAGTTTCCAGGGAAGGGGTTCTAGTTATAATGTCAAACACCAACAGATTAATTCTGAACTGCAAAGGAAGTCTGTAGTAGGGGAGAAAGCCAGGAGTTGACTCAATCCATGCTTCAAAGTACCACACTCTCCCACCTGCCATCTTTTCCTCTATTTTTTATTCCATGGCCTGTTCTGGCATAGACCCTTATCTATAATCACAAACTACATCCCAAAATAACCAACATTTGCACCGCAGTCAACAACCYAACTCTAAAGCTTCATCTGTTGCTTTTTGCTTCCTAGGATTGTTAAAAAAAAAAAAAAAAGGCAACTTGTTGGAGGTTCTCCCCCTCTGAACATACTGCACATTTTTTTCTGTTTATGTTGCTTGTTAAATATTTTGGCCCAACTTAGAGTAGCTTAGAGACCTCTACATTCCAAAATAGTAAATCTTCCTTGTCAAAGTTTTTTTTTTCTCTCTCTACCCTCCTTGGGTAAAGAAAAAAAGATTGAACATTTCTCTGAGTTTGGTAGTTTAAGGGGTTATTTTCTAGGGAAGCGGAACAGTATTTTGCGCGTGTATACCTTAATAGAATGCACACAGCTTTTAGCATGAAAGCTCGAGGGCTTTTTGGAGCAAATTCTTGCAAGCTTACCAAGAACTGAACTGTAGATAATGCAGAAAAATCCCTTTTTTGTTAGAGAGTGGAATCTATTAAATTTCAATTTTCCATGCATTCCAGTTTAAGCGACTTGTACCACAGGGAACCAAACGTGTTTGGCTTGGCACTTCAGTACCAGAAGCTGCAGAACAGATAAGGAAGAGAGCCAGAGGGAAAATCTGTTTGCAGACACATATAAAACACTGATTCCTTTCAAGAGCAGGTAGGAATCTGTGCTGTTAAGTACACATTCCATCCTACTTCGTCACAGTAACTCATCTCAAGAGATGTTTTTGWACCATAGCCAGAGCTGTGTAGCGATAGAATAGTTTGTAACATCAAGGAATAAACAGCTGGTAATGGAAGCTGTTGACAGCTTCTGCCCCCCATCATAGTGTCTTATATCTCCATGCTCACATACTTGCACTTTTAATCCCATCACTTGAAAGGACTCACGTAAAACCTGTGTTCTGTTAATCATCTCTCACTTCCRAACGGAAAAGAAGCTCCATGGCCACCAACAGTGTAAAACCCCTCAGATTTTACTGTAAAACTTGTTTGTGTAGTTGCCCATCTCTGAGGAATGGGACCTGTGCAGGCACAGCATCGGATTGAAATGTGTCTGCATTTTGACTCGTCTTTTTTTCATCTTACACCTTTAAGTCTTCTGATGCTATTAATTACAAAAATTAAATGACTGGCTTATTTGATATTAATGAACATAAAAATGTTTCAACAAAGTTGGAATAAATGGTATCTATGTGTTTTAATGCAGTTGCAGCCCCCGTGTTACCTCCTCATGGGATCTTTTCTTATAAGAAATATTTTTAAAACTTACAGAAAAATACATAATTATTATGTCAGGCAATACTGTATTTTAAAAACAGATTTGTGTTTCAGACAGTTCATGACAAAATAAAAGCAGAAATGTAAGTTAATCTTTATTTAAGTGCCTGAATATGGAAATTTTACACACATACAAAACCATGCATTGCGGGCTATTGGGGGATGAGTATTGAATTTAACTACTTCTGTTGTGGGAGCATAATAGACATCCTGTGGCATTAGGATATTTGGATAACCTCATGCCCAAGCCTTTCAGCTCGAAGATTTGAAGAGAATAATGTACTACTGGAGACATGTGTTGCAAAGTGTCCATTTATCAAATAACAGGCAGTCTGTCAGAGTATTTCTATTCCCCTCATGACATACCTGCAGGTAGTTTTACAGAGGGAAACGTCAGTAGAAGGAAAACACCCAGTTAAGATAGAACTTTAAAGCAGGGCAGAGACTAACAAAAAAGGGCAGGAGCACAGAGCTCACACTTCAGTAAGACACTAACAAAATCTAACAAGAAGAAATAACCTCCTTGATGAAACCCACCATGAATAAATGAAAGAGATACTCTCTTCTGGAACGGGCTGGAGAGAGAATTGTTCTCCAGAGCTTTCCTGAAATATTATTCCATTTAGTGACAAGTAGTGATGCTACTGAAAATGCCTTTTCAGTAAGCTTATAGAAACACAGCAGGGCATTTTTAGGAGGCACTAAAATGAATGCCATGACTAGGCTTATTCTCCGGTAATTTACGTGCATTAATTCATGAAATTATTTCATTGCGATTCTGTTGTATATGCAGTTCATGCTCTTCATTTTTTTGTATCATCATGTCACTTGCCACAAATGGAGACTCCATGAGACATTCAAAGGCCCCAAACCTGAACAAAAATTTGCATTTTTCTCCTAGCAAGGAAGCGTTCTCCCTCTTTCACATGAGGTCACACGAAATATAATTGACTGAAAACATTAGAGTTACATTTAAGAGAAGGCAATYATTTGAGCTCTGATTTATTTCACAATACAAATCCAGAAAAAAGCTATGTGCTATTAGAATATTTTCATTCATCCCCAACAACGTAAAATTTTTCCTATAGACCTACAGTGGGTCTTTGTTAATTCATGGAAAGCACTACCATTAAAACACGGAAAGACTTAAAATGGAAAAATTAGTTTCAAATATGTCTCTGTATTTCTGCTAAAGAAAAGTAGCACAAAAAACACCTTTCACRTTAAAGGCTGCCAGTTTGCTTAGTGTGGTGAGCTAATATAAATTCATTTTAGTTACAGGTCACAAATCAGACCTACCATCCAACACATACCTAAAAACAAAAGCTGGTAGAAAGACAAAAATATTCTTAGAAAAGTATCTCGTGATAAGTGGTCAAAATTTTCGAAGMAACTAACTTGGAGAAACTCTAGTTTTAATAGTTAATTTGAAATAGCTGTAACATCATATAAAACCAACAAGATGATGYTTTTTCTTTTATCAGGATAATCACTCAAGAACTATCATAAATTCAGCTAATGATACTATGCAACAGCTTCCCTTTTCTATTTCTATGGTCTGTTCCTCTATTCATCTCAATGAACAAGGTCTAGTAACCCTGCCCTTTGTTCCTGAAACCAGATACCTCATGAGACACTTCTGGATTTCTATCATGTAAAGATCAGCCCCTATGACTCCAGCCCTGATCACTGTTTTTAGGGGGTTTTTTTCTGACTGCAAAGAAAGGCTGCAAAATCAGGATGGTACATTTTATTTGGCGTTTTMAGGGATTAAGTTATTCAAGAGAGTCACTATTAAAAAAAAAAACAAAAAAAAATTTTCTACCCTCACAAAAAGGATTATATTATTTGTGGATTTAAGTAGTTTTTTTGAAGTGCTTGCATAGGAATTGTTACACCAAGACAGCAGATAATGTTTCATTTCTATAAGTTTCTACAACTTATTCTGGTATTTAAGTTTCCAGAATTGGTATTCTCAGTAGTGACCAATTTAAAAATAAAGAAAGTGCAAGAAAATGTTAAATTTTTACACTTTAGAGACTGATAAAAAGTTTCCAAAGCTATCCACAAAGCAAGCTCTGTCTCTCAACATCACTTCTGAATTAACACTTTTGTAATTTCTGTGGTGTTATACAGGGCCTTTCCACAGCCTATGGGACAAATATAAAGATAAAAAAGTAGAGAGGTGGGAAGCCATCCAAAGCTAACTAGATATGAGTGGAAYTGTTACCTTCCCAGGTGGATATGAGTGGCCATGGATGGTTTTTCAGTTGCTATAATTACTGCAAATTTTGGTTCACATTGTATTCTCAGCTGGGCTGTTTGCCAGCAATCTTTTACCATTTTTGATATACAAAGCCTGCTTAGTTAAAAACAATAATGGTATTTTACAAAAAAGATAAGAGCCTCAAATCAGCAAGTGCCAAATCTGCAGCTCAGAGATAAATTAGACATTGATGTTTGCTTARAAAGAAGATGGGCTTCAGTTTATTTTCCTCCCACAAGCTGACTTAAATCTTTGAAGACTTAAAAAAACGTATTCAAACCCTTAAGCTCCACAACCATGAGGTCAAGGTCTTGACCATATTAGAATGTAAGATGTAAAGGGTATACAATGTGAGAGCAGCCACACTTAAGGAAAATAGCTGAAACATAAATCTACTTTAAGTTTCCAGGTGGCAGATGGTATTCAGGTGGAGTAGCAAAGGCAGTGCAAGGGCTCAGGCAGATTGCACATCAAATGACTCTGTTATACCCTATAATTTCACACAGCTAGGGTTGGCAAGGAATAGATAAGTTGTATATTAGCCTGTTCTACAGAACAAAAACATGAGAGATTGCAGCCTTACCACTCTGGCCACTCAAACTGATTTTCCCTTTGAGCAGACTGTATTCCGGGCCAGGAGAATGTCCTGAACAGTCAATTTTGATTTAAATAGGAGGAAAGAGATAATTACCCTGCCCAGCAAGACCTGAACAACACAAAGTTTTAACATCTTCAAAAACAAGTGCCATGTAACAAAATTACTTCCTTCTGGTATGAGGAGAATCAATCAGTTTAAGCCATGGGAAAAAGCAACTTTCAATATCGTTACCTACAGGGTGACAGTCGCAAAGTAGAAAACAATTACAGAGAGCACCAGAAAAGTAAAAAGACTATCAAGTGTGCAAAAGTATTTTTGGAAGGATTATCTCTCCATTTTTATAATTCAATAGCATTTGAAATAAGTACACCACAAGCTGGCTTTCCATTAAGAAGCTTGCTTTGGCTTTTGTATTTTTCACATCAGCAGAGTAAAAACCACAACTGGCTACAGATTTTATTATAAATTAAAATACACACAACATGGGGAAAAGAAGTAGTGAATCCTCCAAAAACACAATTGCTTCAAACATAGTTTACAGTCATTAAATACCACCTTTAAAGTGTCGCTGTCCTCAAGGCACCTCAGTAAAAATATTCATAGTAGGGTTAAGAGTGGGACCCTGATTTAAAAAAAAAAAGGATTCAGAGACTAATTTCTTTTGTTCAGAATGAAATATATCCCGGGGTGCTCTTTGTCTTGCACTGACTCGTGGAAACTTTTTGGCATTTCCTAAACACTTCCTGCCCAGCAGCACACATTTCCTCTTGGACTTGTATGGATAAGAGAGTCAATATAAATTCAGCCTGCTTGACAGTGAGGGATTTTATTGGCTTGATGCCTTGGAGAGAAGCCAAGATGAGCCCTACATTTCCACTTTACTCAGAGATGCTGCTACCTAGGTGCAGACTGTCCAGAAGCAGGTGCACAAGGGAAAATAAATGCACCAGAGACGTGTGAACATGCTCTGTTCCTGCTCTGCTTTGTTGATTTGCTGCTTACCTGGCAACAGCAAGAGCACAGAGGGTTCATTCCAATAGATATTTACCTGAACACTCTAAAACTCATCCCTGCCTCTCCCAGCAGAAAACAGAGCATCATGATAAAGAAAAGAAATAAATACAAATAATGTAAAGGAATCAGTGTCAAGAATGCCTCTCATTAAATGCTCTGTTTGCAGGCAGTTTTCCTAATTAGAAGGGCTATGTATGATCAATATTGCCTTTAAACATTTATTTCTGTCTGTTGTTTTTACTCTTGTTAGTTTATTTGCATTAGTCCCAAAAGAAATGCAAGCATGACTCAGGTTTCATGAAGTGACCACTCAAACAATGCCTGCAGACCCCGTGTTGACAGGAGAAGCTCTCATACGTGCTAGTATGTTAAAAATCACCAGAGAATCCCCACGAAAGGAATACCTCCCCAAAGACCATCATTCGGAGGCAGTTTCCTCATTTCTGGTGCTCAGACTTGTCCTTGGTGACAGAGGCAGAGCACTGACACACTGTCCGAACACTGACAATCGGCATTTCCCACTGCACACCTCTGTTCCGCTCATTACTGCGAGAGCACAGCGATGCCACGAGCCATCCTCCATCACCTCCTGCTATAAAGACATTATCTCTCCGCAATTACATTCCTAATTCAAGGGAAAGCAGGTGGTAGCTTGGAAGTTAATGAGAACAGAACACAAGCAATGTTTTGTTTTCAGATTAAGAACTCCCTAGAGAAATGACAACTTTGTAAAATCACTTGCAAAGCCAGGCTGTGCAGCAGCAGCCCAGAACCTGAGCACAGTTATAGTACCTTGCTGGGATTATTCCCACAGAGCACAAGTCCAAACAGCAATCAAATAACCTAAAGCTAAATGCAAGRGGAGTCATCATACATCAAATGAAAATGAGATCCTGGGAAATAATATCTGTTAAATAGATTTTACAAGATGAAAATGAGGAAAGAACCTTAGCCCTGCAGCAGCTATACCTGAGTTTTTTCTCATTAATACTTTGGTTTGCTGTGCCTTTCACAAGGTCATCTTCTCAGTGCTCTCATTTCTTTCATGCTGGGCTTACAAAATTCATCGTAGACCTCTTGTATCTGCCAGTTACACAGAAAGCCTTTGAGACTTCATCAGAAGTTGTTTCTAAAGATGGTATCAAACTAGGGTAGATAACAAAGTACCAAAAGCAGCTTTAAGAGTCAGAAGTTCCACTGTACCTCTTCACTGCAGGACCAAACGTTATTGTACTAAGTGCATGATTCTTTATACTTGCAAGACCCAAGAAACTCCAGAATTAATAGATATCTCACTTAGTTTCTATTGACTTGAGAGTAATTGTGCCACTACTAGAGTCTGCCCTGAAAACTCAGAATTTTGGTTTCTCGCTTTTTTAAAGGAATGAGCCTTTCTGTCAAGAAAAAATTTCACCACTGGTATGTACACAAAAATCAGACACAGCAAAAGACATGAACCTCAGTTTAACAGAACAACTATTAAAAACAAAACCACACCATACACTAAATCCTGGAGACTCTAACTCGAGTTATTTCAAGATTATTTACTTTTTCTGCAGCTTTTTTCCCCTGTGCTTGTCTTGTGGGCTATTTATTATTCAGGGTAAGAAGGAGATAAATTAACTTCTGTTCTGAGAAGTGCTTTGATTGCAATGAAGTACAAATTAATGGCATAATTGACTTATTGCAAATCCATATCAACATTATTACAACAAACTTCCAGCTCAAGAAATAAAACTAGGAAAAATGTTTTCAAAGAGGAAATATAGATAGGCAGAAAACAGCTGTTCAAACCACAAAGATGCTATATTAAAGTCAAATCTTACTTCTCGGACAGTGTTAAAATAGCTACAATAAGTCACAGGCAATAAAGACATCAGTTTTACAGCTCCTTTGAAAAACGGCTTCTCTCTAAGCATAACACAGAAAAATGACATCCTTCATTCAGCCTAAAATGACCCAGAACACACGAGGTGCCTGTTGAATTGCAGCATTCTGTGAGGCTTCCCCAGGACTTCAGCCACTTGCTCTCTCCTCATGCCAGGCCAAACTGGTCCTGGCTGAAAACAATTCTAAAATGGCAACACGGATGGATCCTGCCCACAGGTTCGTGTTTTAGATTGAAACCCACGCATAAAGCTTGTACTAATCCATTTTCAAAGCCAAACGAACACGTATGAAACAGAATTTTGCCTTCAGAGGTCAGAGTAAGCTCTTGCTAGCTGCAAGCAAAATCCCATCCACTGATCCTACTGCTGCATTTGGACCTGTAGAGGAGAGGGTTTCACACAAAATACAAAGTTAACATAAGAACCGATACTGAATAAAAAGACCCAACTTCTGATATTAAAAAAAAATTAAGAATGCACTGTAATTTTGGTTTACTTTAAAATAGGGTATAATTATTGCTCTCCAGTTAAACACAACCAGTGCTTTGTTCTCARTGCAAAAAGACCCCATATTTAGAATAGCCAGCTCTTGTGTCCTGCTGTCAGCTGACCTCATCAAATGTGATATTAAATACCCTCTTTACATGCTGAGGAAAGGAGAGCAGCAGAACTTTCATATTCTAGGGCTTCAGACACTACGAAATAAGGCAGCAGTGAAAGGCTGTGAGAGGGAATACCCTGTGTCAGTAGAAACAGAAATCTCTAAGAAGTCCTACTCCCATTCCCAAGGCCTGCACGCATTTAGCATTGGCACAAGGTTCTGGATTAGATGCAGACATTGTGTTCTGTACATGGATGCTCCTCACACCCCTCCCCAGCTGCTTACTGCTGCTGACCTTGTACGAAAAAACAATTAGTGCCCTTAGGACACCTCCTGTTGGTTACAGCTCAGAAACATTACAATATCCACTTCTCCAAGACCTGGCGCCTCTTCACTTACTCAAAACAATATAAGAGCGCTTTAATACACAAAACCAGAAAAAGTTGCTCTTTCTGATGTACACAATTCCAGTACAACCTAAGTTACAGCCAGTAAGCCTATGGGCTGGGTACAGGCCCACACAATTTCTCCACAATTATTAATTCTCAAGGCTGGAAAGGTATCAAGGTACCATCAAGGCAAGCAGGCTCCTGAAGACGGCAATAGGGCACAGGCTGGCTTAGTCCCACATGCCAGCACTTGAGTTCCTTCACTCCTTTTGCTTCCTTATCTCAACTTGTTGTCCATGAAATGGCCATGCAATGTCCTGTTATGCTGAAAAAGGGTACACAATGCCACAGAAAGCTCCTAGAGTTTCCTCCTTCCTGTTTTACTGTCAATCTCTTTCTGTCGCTGGTCATTTATTCCATGACTCATGCTATCTTCAGATTTAAATAGCCATAGAGAGCAGAAGTCCTTTATCTTACATCACATCACAGAGAACATTAAACACACACAACAGCATCCAACACCAAAAAGACTGATGCTCTCTAATCTTCCAATCTAAWCACACTTAACCAGCAAAACTACAACTTCTCATGAAATCTAACAGCACAATCTCTCCATTCTGCACACAAAATGTCACCGAATTCCGAGGCAGTACTCTGCACTTCAGATTTTGAAGCTCAAGACCCAAAATAACTTTGCTCCAAAATCTCTGTGAAAAAAGTCTCTGTTCTGCCAGTGAAAACAGACTCTCACAAGATGCAGCAAACTTCATTATGTTAAGCCTTTTAGAAAAGGAGATTTAACTGTTACCTTCTTGTCCCAATAACTTCAGTTATGTGGCTGTTCTCTAAGCACTACACAACACAGCTCTGCTCTATCTATATTAATAAAATGCTATCCTAGTTTAAAACTAGGATATAAGTGTAGCCTACTCAAAATGGGCATTTAATGGTGAGAAGAGAAGCAWCCACCTGCACAAAACCTGCTCAGGACCTGCTGATTGTTCACACCATCGTTTCACTCCCTCAGAATCAGGCTCTGCTGTGAGCCAAGGACAATTTGGGATGGTGTAGCTCTCTCCTGGCACTCACACTGAATCAGTGAAAGGGTCACTTCAAAGGACTGAAAAGAAATGAAAAGTTAGAGTAGTTGGGCATTAACTGTTTCTCATGAATCAGTAGGAAACAGAGTCCTGACAAATATTCCCCACAGCTCTCTTGGAGGCTCTCTTATTTTGAAGCTACCCCCACATGAACAGGCTTCARCCCAATTCCCAGTTCAAGTGATAAAATCTTTCCAGTACCTCAGTAAGACAACTCAACTTAGATCTCAAAAACCCCTTTGCTGTACTTTAGGTCACATTTCAAATATTATAATGTCAGTTTCCAATGGCTGAAGTARTGGTTTCAGCAATTTTATCAATAAGGAGGTGACATCATGTTTAAGACAACTGGTTCTTTATTCCATCCTTTTTCAACCTTTTAGAGCGTATTGCAAAAATACGACAAAAATTTACTGCTGTAACTTGAAAGCAGGTGGCTGATTATTATGTGAAGCAGGTCTTGAAAGTAGTTTAGTTGAAGTCCTACACTATCCAAAAATATCAAATATCCCATTTGTTCTACAAGAGGAAAGCATTTTTAATTTTAGCRGTACCAAACAAATTCCATCCTTCATGGATTCACTTTATGTCCACACTTTTAATTATCCAGAAAKACTTAATATTTTTTCTTTTTATAAAATCACCATTATGCAAATAAAAGATGCCACTCTGTCATATCCTAGCATTTACTTCAACAAATCTTCAAAGGTACATCATTAGTATTTCAAGCGTGTTTTGAAGATTTCTCACTTTCTGAACTTGTCCCTTACCAGTCAATGGGTAAAAAACAGTCTCAGGAGCAAGAGGAAATGAAGTTTAGCAAAAAATCTCATAATAACAACATTATTCATTAATAGCTCCAGATTGAAAACATTCTAAGACCTAATGTTTATTATTTTTGCCACTTGAAACAGCCTAGAGGCAATCAAATCCTAAGTTATTTCTTGTCTCTTCAGCAAACAAGGAGCCCCGATTTCTGCTGATCCCACAAGACACGTCATACATGGGGACAATTAGGAGTGTCATTAATTAACGCTGCTGCTGGMTGAGATTGGTTGGTTGTCTGGGAGTGAAGATATTTTTCTGAGCTGCAAATATCCCTTCACATTTAGGAGCAGCCCCTTGGGCCTTTAGTGACACCTATTTAGTGTTACAGGAAACTGTTGGAAAATTCAATTTGTCATAATCAGGCTACTCTATTCAAAACTGCTCACAGAAAAAAACCACTATTCATCTTGTGAAGGAAATACAAAAGGGACCGAGAGGACAGTCCTTTGACATATTACCTGCTACAAGGAGTGCCACAAAAGGAAATTAAGTCTCTTAAAAAGAGAAGAAAAAGATCATCTGATGAAAAGTGCAGCTCATATGCCTAACAAATGAGAAATTTAATAGGCTAAATTTAGCCTATGCTGTCATTGATTTTTCTACAAGAATAAATATGCATGTTGGCAAATTTCCCCTGATATGGCTCAAGATGACAGAGGAAAAGACTTATTCTGACAGAAAAAAACCTGTGTGTAATCTAGGGCTCTGGTTCACAGGGCAAGGCAACCTAAGGCAAACTAACATTACTAATAACCATCGTCAGGCTTATTTACATGCTGAAATTGTCTTATTTTGTCCCAAAAAGCTTTTATTAAAAGCTAAATTTCATCATAAAAAAACYGAGAAAATGACCAACTCATGGCTGGTGGCAGAGAGGTGGCCAAGTCTCACCAGTTTACACACWTTGATGTTCTGAATGACCTGAAGGGAGAGCAACTTTAGAAAGCAATTCCTGCCGAGCTCCTGTAAACGCATACACAGCACAAAAAGCTGCACTCTGAAAACACATTTAGAACACAGCTAATCAAAACCTCAGCACACGCTACTCTCCGCTGTCATTAAAATGAGACAAGCCAACCAGCAAACCATCTTGCACAACCAGTTGCTTAAATAAGATATAAATTACAGAGCATATGCTGCTTTTCAAACAGCTACCCAGCACTTCAATGCAGCTGCTCTTCCATCTTACAGTGAAACAGAAAAGCAATTATTTCCAGTGATGCAGGCCCACCATCTGAAGTTATTGGATATACTTCGGCTTCCATTTCTCTGAAAACAGATTTGTTTGTGTAAACATCATTTTCATGATTTTATCACCCCACACTGATTTAGTGCTTCCTGGAAGGAAAAGGAAAAGGAAAAAAAGGAAAAGGAAAAGGAAAAGGAAAAGGAAAAGGAAAAGGAAAAGGAAAAGGAAAAAGGAAAAAGGAAAAAGGAAAAAGGAAAAAGGAAAAAGGAAAAAGGAAAAAGGAAAAAGGAAAAAGGAAAAAGGAAAAAGGAAAAANAAAAGGAAAAAGGAAAAAGGAAAAAGGAAAAAGGAAAAAGGAAAAAGGAAAAAGGAAAAAGGAAAAAGGAAAAAGGAAAAAGGAAAAAGGAAAAAGGAAAATCCCTTCCTTCTCCCTTATCATCAAACAAAAAAATTACTATATCATAAGCCCAGCCTGAAGCCCTCACACCTTGGAATTAGAGTCTGGAGAATAAACACCAACTAGCAGGAAACAGTAACCACAATGGTCAGAGAAGCCCCATTTTTACACWGAGCCCTTGTCAGCAGCACCTGCGAGGGAAGGAAATCTGTTCCTTAGCCCTTTCACGGCCATGCTAAAGCCAAGAGTATAAGTCATCCCATACAGTGTCACAATCTGTTAGCAATTTGAAGATTTAATAATCTCAGGACCCTCAATGGCATCTGTGTGAGAGCCGAAAGCCTTCATGGCAAAGATGTAATGGGCACTGGCATTTGTGTATGGCCTCATTTTTATATATYGATTTATATTTAAATCAAAATTCTTTGATGAATTTTACTGTTGTTTTGTATTGTGACACACCCTTTAAAAAAGGCAACATTTCGTATATTCCAAATTATTTTTAAGCTTACATGCAAATTGATAAAAACKGAATACACAGTCTTAAAATAACTTAGATAATTACACTATCGCAAACCTAAAGGTAAATAAGTTGGAGTCCTCCCTGCCTCAATCCTGTATTTTTTAAACACCTTTCTCTAAACAGGAGTAGGTGATAGCACCCAAATTTCATAGAAGTGCAAAACCCTTGTTTCRCTTCTGCCAGAGATCACTTAATTTACACTTAGCCTACATGTAAATCTAGATCAGTTTGCTAGGTCTGAATTTTCATCCTACATTTCAGAAACAAATATTTCAGCATTTAATCTCCAACTGCATGTCAATCACACTCGGAGCTAAGCTATGCCATCAAATTTTGTCAGCCATATGAGCATCCGAGCTCACACTTTCTGATAACCATCCCTGAGAGTTTTATGGCTTTTTCTCTCTCTCCATAGCACTTCTGCACTTTCACTGAAAAAACAGTCCTGTCTAAAATAATGGTATAAGTGGAAAATGTATTTCTTATTCTTCCTCTTCATGGCACTGTTCCTTTCCCAGACATGAGGAATAAAAACCTGGGGTGGTCTCTCTATTCTCTGTAGCCCCTCCCGTAGTAAAAAGCCAGAACAGAGAGTTTCAGTTGGCTGATGTATGTCACTGWCCTGCATCACTGCACTGATAAATAGACTTTTATGACTATTTGAGACCTGCACAGCAGTTGGGGGAAAAAAAMCCCCTTGTTTACTGTATGATTTATATTCCAAATGAAGATCGAAAAYAGGGGAAGCTCCTAGGGAAAGCAAGGTGCTGAGTAAAACCAAATCTGATATAAAGTGAACACTTATTTTCTCTGTTTAATTTATTTAGAAAGAAACATAAGTTCCTTAGCATATGAAGGATTTCAGGAATTCCTAAAAATTGGTCAGGCTTAGAAAAATTAATTTTTTTGTCATTGATGTTTCACTAATGCTTAGTGTGTTTAGGAGGAGGATTAACCTGTAGCCTAACGCAGATCAGCACCAGATTTCAGAAAGCCATAAATATATTAAAGGTTTTTGATTTGATCTAGATGAGAAGTAAGTAAAAATCAATGCAATTTAAGTTAATATAAAAGCAAATGGAACAAATATGATCAATGAGCTGACAATCCCCAGAAAAACACCAGTGATTTATAGGAAAACACAGTTACAGAAAAGTTGAGCAGCAGTTACCTTCCTTTGAGTATAAAACAGCCTCCACATCTGCCCAAGCCCAGTACCCTGATTGGGCTCTTTTAAAACATTCTGCACGAGGAGGGTGTTAAGGCTGAACACCAAATGCACTTATTTGTAGRTATTTGATGTCACACAGTATTTTGATTTGGTGTGATACATCAACACACCGAAATCACAATAAAAGCRCAACACRAAAYTGCRACAYACAGTTCAATCAATACAAATCAATTCTCATTAGCAGCCTTTGTATGCTGATCATCATGACACTGCACTTCTTTTCTTTGCCAGTTACTTAGTTTTCGTTCACTGTTATTGAGCTGAGCCAAGTATAGACAGCCTCCATGCTGCTCTGGGTGGCTCTTTCAATTAACTTGGGCAAAAACCTTTGCACAATCAGTTGAGGCACTGAAATGATACAGCTGGTTAATCTAAAGCAAAGTCCACCCTCTGGTTCTCTTTCTTTTGAGGTAAATTCAGTGTGGGCTGAGTTGGTTTGGTTTGGGTTTTTTATTGGTTGGTTACTTGGTTTGGGGTTTTTTTCGGTTGATTACTTGGTTTGGGGTTTTTTTCTGTCTGGGGGTTTGGGGGTTTTGGTTTGGGCTGGTTTTTGGCACTTCTGTGAGGGTAGTTTAGGGTTTTTTCTGGAACAGCTGTGGTCAGTCACACTCTACTTTCCTCCCTGAGCACATCACACTTGCACATCATCTCTGAGCCTTCTTGCACCACAGGGGATAATTGAGTGGTCACTGTGCTGCCTCTGCATCCCTTAACCTTGATTCTTCTTTCTCCTTCCTCTGCCCCATCACCCCCATCCCTTCATTCACTTCCTCCTTTCTCACTGAGCTTTCCACCTGGAATTGCAATCTCAACGTCCTGCAGAGCAGAAGAGAGCACAGCCCCATGTGGCCTGTACCGCCATCAGCTRGAGTTTTTTTCCAGAAAAAACTCCAAACCACCCTCACAAAAGTGCCAAAAAAAGACCCCAAACCAAAACCCCCAAACCCCCAGACAAACAAAAATCCAAACCAATCAACCARCCAAAAAAAACCCCAACTCAACCCACACTGAACACACCTCAGAACAAAGGCGCTGCTCATTTGTTGCCAGATACAGCAGAAACACTTTGAAACCCTCTCAAATACCCAGGAAAATGCAGCCAACCTTATAAGCAGYCAGCCCAGGATGGACACAGGACCAGCATTGGATGAAAAGTACCAAGTACTGAGTGTGAACTGTCCCCCTCCAGCATCACCACAGTCCACCTACATCTCAACCACCCTTTCACACATTGTGATGCACTCCCAAACTTCAAGTTCTTCTCTGTCAGCATGTCATCACACATTCAGGCTTGGGCTGGTCTAATCTTGGCCTATAGACACTGCAATTCTTTAGAAATTATGCCAGCAGACAGGCTGCCCATTACCTGTCTGCCCATATCCTGATTTTAAGATATCTGAAAAATAATCCCATAGCAACATATTACAGAAATTAAATCTTTTACTAAATAATTGCAATAGCATCATGCCTCTGATCAGTCATGTTATAATGAGCTGTGCTTTCACGGCAAAAAAAATTGAACAACATTCTCGCTAACTCAGTTTAAAATGGCATTTTAAGATGAAAAGAAGGAATAAAAGAGCACTCCAAGGCAGTTCAAGAATCATACTTCATATAATCCATAGCTAGGCTGCAACACAGCAAACTCTGCCAGGTAAATTTTCCCCAGATTTAGGCCAATGACATTTGTCTGATATTTCTACTCARGAGACACACAGTGGACAATATGTGTCAATTTGCCGGTGAGATACTAGGAAATATTTAATCTCATATTTTTTAAATTAAATGCCAGGTTAAGCTCTTAGCAAGTCCTTTAAAATACAAAGATACAGAATCATTTTGAGGCTGAGAAGATGGGAGCTTCCTTGCAAGGAAGTTGAATTTGTTACTCACTACCCATTAGGGGAAGAAAGAAAACATTATTAATATTGCTACTTGAGCTTCACACTTAAAAAATGTTTGCCCCCCTGAAAACATGGTGGACTATTTCAAGTGATCCTAGTGCCAAAGCTGCACAGTGGTAGTCACACAATGCTCAGCATTGTTGTTTTCCAAGGGTTATTTACCTTGTTGTTTAGGAAACAGAAATCATATCCCACAAAACCAACCTTTATTAGCTCCCTCTGAAAATGTTTGCCAGCACAGCCAACAGCTTTTATAATAACTTTCACCCCTCTGCTTTTTATAATAACTTTCACCTCTGTGCTGTACTTATCCCATGCAGCACCTCACAGCCTCTGGTCTTAGACCTGCACAAGCTTCTTGAAACTGTCTCACTTCACTTACAGAATTTTTGTGCTTCTGTATTTTTGTACATGATGTTGATGTCTTTTCCTCATTACTGTCACACAGCAGTTTCTCCAACTTTTTATTAAGGAATAAACTCCTTACTAAAGAATTACCTGGACACCATGTGAGGATATTAAAAGTGCGGAGCTTCCAGTCCATTTAGTGGGACTAAAAATAGCTTAATAACTTCTAAACCTGAATTCCTTGAGCTTGAACTAAAATACTCTCTTCCCAAATACCTTTCAACTGAATTTCATGGAAATCACAACAGTATCCTTAAAATAAAAGAACTTCTCCACAAGAACTTTTTTACAGAAGCAACCTTTTTAGTGAGCCCAAATAATCAGAATGCATTAAGAAATTCCACCAACATGTTATAAGTCATTAGGACCATCACAACAATTTTAAAAGTCTGTTTTCAAAATGTAAACCAGCAACTATCTCRAAAATTTCTGAATCATACCAAATCAAAAAAAAACTAGTAACATTCAGTGAATACTAATGGACATTAGGAATAGCCAGCAAGCTTGAAGGATGAAAACATAAAATAAAGATTTGAAGTGGTCTTACCATAGAAATTTTTTTTTCTGGTACATTGTATCTTAAATTCGAAGTTCATTCCTTCAGCCTAAAGTATGCCATAATTTTTTTTTTTATTTTACTGCATATATTATCACATCATACCATAATCTAGTTCTGTTCACTTTTGAGAATGCTATTTATTTAAAGACAGCTTTGCAAGAGTTACTGTGTTTATATTGCTCAGTGTATAATCAATATAAACATTGCCATCTCCTACAGCAGATGGAAAGTRCAGTTCTTAAATTATAGATTGGTAAGAGACTGCTCCTTTGGGTTTATCTGAAAGAGCCAGTGAGAAAGATGTGGATTAAAATTCAGCTGAAATTACATCAAAGAACTTACTCAGTGACAAATCAGACATTTGGTGACATCAGCACTGCATGATTTGATATAGATTGTGCTGAATCAGTAACTCAGAAAGATTTGGGCTATGAGAAATAACTGAGGGGTTTGGACCTTTTCCCATTTCTGCTGTGTCTTCACAGGAGGCAGTTTGGGGGCCTAGAGGCCTCTCCGAGCACAATTTGATCTAAATTCCTAATGAGTCAGAAATGCTGTATTCACCACTGAATAATGGTGAGCTATTCTACAGCTCTCTCTTCTGATAGAGGGGTGACACTGGATACATGTCCAGGACAAAGTTTATGTTAAGTCATCTGAAACCAGCGGTACTTACTGGCACCCAACAGGGACAGGCAGGAACTCCACAGAAATCACAATTTTCCACAAAATGGTAACTCTTACGTAGTATCCCTTTAAACTGCTTCCAGTGTGTGTGGATAAACATAACGCCAAAATGCACCRGTGGAAATTCAATCTAGGTAATCATACAGAATAAAGCAGAGAGAATAAAACAAAAGATAATGAGTATGCCCTATCTACAGTGCTCATGAAGTACTAGGAAGTTGCATGAAAAGTAAAATCGAATGAAACCATACCTAAAGCATTTTAATCTGAATTCAGCAAATAGGAGTTTGCTGGCTTTTCATCAAGAAGAAGATAACTTATATTTCCACCTGGTAACTGCCAAAATTTAATTCAAATTTGAGAATAAATAGTTTTGAAATATTGAAACTTCCAGTCAAAACAAAACCCGTGGCTTTTAATTCACCATGCTTTAAATAACTAGACACACTGCCCATAACACTTGAATAAACAAGGTGCTGCAGAACTGACCCAGTGCTTATGAAGCATTGTGAATGCCAGGGCGGGAGTTTTTTGCCTCCAGGATTGAGATACATAAAAGCTCCAAAATATCTGCCCTGTGGAAACAAAACAGCATGTAACAGGGTCAGAAAGCAGAAGAAGGATCTGAAGAGGGCTTATGGTTTTGATTATGGCAAGCTAAATGTGCACATGGAGCAGTTCTCTAAAGACTGTTGCTACATCCTTCAGGCAAGATCCGTCACAACTCTGGGCCAGGAGTAGGTGGAAGCAAACAGGGAAGAGGTACACACACAGATTCAGAGGCAGTCCAAGGCTGCCATAACCCACAATATTTTCTTATTTGTTGATTTCACAACTCTACCAATTCTCTCGTGCACCGGTAGGAGCTGTATTATTCATTAATTAACTGGAGGTACCGCCAGTTGGCACAGGAACAAAAAGCCCATGAGCGTTGAGCTGAAAATCTGAGCACCTGGGAAAGCTTCAGCAAGGAAATAACCTTGTTGTTTCTACTTCAAACAGCAAATAAAGCTGTTTTGTATCTCATTTCAAGACCATGATTTCAAAGCCAAAACCCAGGAAACAACCAATTTTGTGAATTAGGTCTGTTATAAATAATGACATCATCAAAAAATGTGAACATAATACACCTTTTAATGCAACATATTCCCTCATTTTGGATGTGAGCATCACAGCAAGAAGGGGACAGTACCATTCTGTGGCACCGACAGAAGTGCAGACATCTTTTCTAATTTTGCTTTTCTTTTGGGAAATTTTCTGTAAGAGTACAGACTAGTGCTTTTTCCCACACACTGATGTCACTGAGATGCAAATGTACCATTAGAAATACAGTTACATACACAGATGATTTCCCAGGCTTTTGTATTCTTCATGGGAAACAACTCCTTCACAAACATTTTCTTGGCACAAACAGTCGTGTAATAATAGACATGAGCAAATCCCTTTTCAGCTCAACAAATCTCCATGCAAACCAATTTTTTCCCATTTCAGAGAAATCCTCCAGGTTTTAATATTATGCGCCAGACTAACATGACAACTGTCTACTCTTAACACATAATTTGACTCTTTGGCTTTTCTCTGGAAGGATTCAGAAAGTTTGCACTTGTCAAGCTAGGTGGAAGGGGAGGGGAGTGGGAAGAAGGCAGTGGAAGTCTGAGAAAAAATAACCAGCCTTGCTATAGGAACATCTCAGAATATTGCCATCAATGGATTAAAATCTATCTGCATTTGTTATGGGGATGAGAAAAATGTTGTACACTGTTCACTTAATTTAAACTTCGACTGACAGTGATTAAAATAGAATTTTTCTCATTGTTATCCAGACAGTTCTATTTCTTAAGTTTATACTGATAGAATAGTTCCACTTGCATAAATTACAACCAAAATAAAAAAAAGATTGCACTATAACTGCCAGAAGCTGGCTTTCAACTTATTTTGCTGGGGTTACAATATTTTCAGTAGGTGACAGTTGGAGACAAAAGGTAGAAACAAGTCACACAGTCAGTCTTGGCTTCTTGAAAGATTAAAATAAACCATGGATTAGTTTTTCCTAAATAAAGACATCAGCATGAAAAACAATCCCAGTGTCTTAGAAAGTCCTGTGATCTTTGAGTCAGTGTCATGTGGTATTAGACTCTAGGCTTTACAASAAACTGGTGTGAATTAGTAGTTTAAAGAAATATGTGTAATTAAGCAGTAAATTATTCATACAGCCATGAGCAGCTGCTCTGTAGGATTCAAGACATGATCCATGATATTTATAGAACTATTATGCCTAGTCCTGTTTAAACAACTGGTAAACATTTCAAGTGAAATGATCATTAGAAAGCCAAAAAAAAAAAAAAAAAGACAATGTAGGAAACCCAGACTAAGTCTCTCTCAAAATAGGAAGGCCTCATTCACCTACATTCTTGCAAATATTACCAAGAGTTTGCTGTTTTGGTTTTGGATAACAGCTATAAAAATATTGCTAAATAAGATTTTTTTTTTTAACTTCTAGTTCAGAACAGAGACAGAAAATAAAGCAGGAGTAATTCACCTCATAAGCAGCATTAAAATCAGGACACAAAAAAGCTTTTGATGAATGAAGTTTGCAATATCCTCGGCAGCCGTATTTTGCCTTCATTCYATAAAGCTGACTTTCTCAGACACAAATTAATAAAACATAACACATGATATCTCTATCTTCCAATCTGAAGACAGCAAAGCTTCCAAGCTATCACTGTCTCAYTCAAGTTTTCTTCATTTTGAGTAAGCTTTCATAGCCGAAATACAATTTAGTGTGTTTAGAAACATTATCTAAATTATTTACTTTGTAATACTGGCCAAATTGATTTCTATATTTTACCTCATATATACTAGCCTTTATATTACAAAAATGTCATCTGGTTGTGAATGGCATTCAGTTTTTAATGTGGTAATAGACAATTAGTTGACTGCTTTTCATAAGGAAAAAGCAATTTTTTAAATTAAATGTTGCAAAGATATTTCTAGAAAAAGTTATTATTTTGGTTTTTTTATTTCATTTGTATTTTTAAATGAAAATATAAACTATGAAACTTTAATCAAAAGAAGGGTTCAGTCRTAGAGGATCTTCTGATAATGTAAGTGCATGGAGCAGAAAAAGTGAAGAGAGTCACAGCAATTCTCTTTTAAAACCTTTCAAAGTGGTTATTCAGTAATGTGAGACTTTGAAATAGTATAAAATGATCACAAATTGTTAAAATTATGAAATTTTCATAAAAGTCTTAGTATCTTTACAATAATCACCTGAGACATGACTGTATAAAGCYGATGTTTATTCTTGCAGAACTACCCCAAATGTCACTATGAAAATGTTAATGTTAAGTAAACTAGAATAATTTAAATGTATCAGAGTKCTCTGCTGTACCACTTTGAGTTCACAGACCAGATGTCATAAATAGAAACAGAACCCTGGGTAATCCTTTACATAACACACCTATTTATTTGTCCTAAGCTTATTTGTTGTTCTGCTACAACTTACACCAAATTAATCTTTTTTTTCCACTGCTATGAGGATAGTAACATTGGCATTGATGAAGAGAATAAAACCCACATGAAATAATCCTGCCCACTCTTGTTTCCAGATTTCTTTCTACTACAGTAAATTCCTGTTYTCAGTTTCTTGAATGCTGTCATTTATTTTCATTTGATAAACCAGACCAAAGCTTATTCACATGCAAAGCTAAATCAGACACTGCTTAATAATTCTGCTTTATGCCCAGATTTTACCACCTTTGATCACGAGGAGCAGTATATATCTAAAATTATTTCCACAGATGGCAACATCAGTCAAGGGGCAGAATATGGTCTCTAGAGATTATTAGTACACTTAATTTCTGTCAGAGATATCARTTGTGTTGATTTTTTCAGCCATATTTTAAACACTTAGAGCCAGGTTTATGCTATATGGGTACAAGCACTAACTCAGGCTGGAGTAGATTTGACACRAAATCATTTTCAGAACAAACATTTCCAGGCAAACAGCATAGCCTCCAACGTGGTAGAGAATCATCTCAGTAAAAGAACATGCAATATTTACCAGGTGAAAGTAATCTCAAAATAGCAGAAGAGTATTTGCTTGACAACACAAAGAGCCAGCAYACAATGCAAAGAGTACAACCCAAAAGGTATCTCCCAAATCCACRTGGAATGCGCACCGAGAACTCCTGAAAAAAAACCTGTATCCACACCCATCTTTACAGAAGTAGATAAAGGAGAGATTGCTGATGTTTCCCAATCATCTCATGGGCATGTTTCCTTTATAAGAAGGAAGCTACAACTGGGTTAAGAAAGAATGAGATGAACCAGCGTGCTCTGTACACACCCAATCTATCTTTGCCTGCTCTTATGTCCTTTGCCACCAGACACAAAAGGGCAGATTTCCCTACTTAACAGGATTTCAAGCAGTGTTGGTRTTATCTATTTATGCACAATCCAGCTGGAGACACAGGAGAGAGAGCAACACRTTTGTGACACTGATCAAAAATAAAACTGTCAGGTCACCAGTTTTCTTACTCCATTTGTACTCCCTTTTCTTCCCTCCCCTGGGGTGTGGGATTAAGCAGAAGAAAACGTGGGGTTCAAGCCCGAACTTTTTCTTCTCATATCAGACAGAGACCAGCCACTGAAAAGTTACAAAAAGCAAAGCAACATGTACTGTAGCTCCCAATTCAGTCTTCTCCAAAGCTATAAAACATCCTTAGCCTAAATCTCCCCATGATGTGGGCCTCTGCCCTTCAGAGACAGGTCCCATTTTAGAAATATGGGCATATTTGGCTCAGCTGGAATCAAGATACATAAASCAACCCAAAGTTGAAACAGATCCTTTGAACAGAGGAGCATGAGGCTTGATTTTACTTTTAATTCCATCTTTCTCCTTGTTTTCTTCTACTTATACAGTTTATCCTAAAAGACTTGAGATTATCTAAGATAAATCTCCTGATAGACTATCAGCAAAGTCTGAAAGTCGACCCAAACTGTAATAATATTTTAAAAAATTCAGAATGGAAGAAATGCTAATAGAGGAGGAAATATTTTAATGTCATTATTTGGATCAACATTAGGACTCCCAAAAACTTGGCAACTAAATGTTTAGCATGATCCCTCTGTGAAGTTTTTCTTGCTTCCTCCAAGTTAGGAAGCTGAACAGAACTGGAGCAGGTCTAACCTTGAATCTTCTCATACAATTTCTTTCACCTCATCTAGTTAGGAGCCACTGCACGAGCACTCACCCTCTATCTCCAAATTTAGGCAGTGGAAGGTCACTGCCTGGCTTTCTGCAGGAGACTCTGGTGAGAACAGAGTTCAAGCTAGCATCTCACTCCAYACATCTGCAAGGAGGTTGATGAGCCTGAAAACCAAAACAAAAAGTATCTTGCTAATTGTGATATAAATTTGGAAGGGCTTACCTAGCCTGAAATTATCTGAGTATTTATAAATGTAATTTTTGGGTCCTGCCATTCAACTATCTCACACAGTAGAAAGCCAAATTTCTGTGGAAATAAGATATCTGACACAATGGAGAAAAGGTGAAATGCTAATTGCTTCAATAACCTCCTAATGCTTCCCTTCATTTTCGTTAGAGATCCATCTAACACATGGGCTGGCCTGAATGTTCCCTGAATGTGACTCAAAAGGCAAAACATAGAAGAAACTAAGATTATGGAAGCCATAATACTGTTGTCTTGGGATAACTACTCAAATTAATCCACCACCTGTACAAAATCTTCTGTCCTTTTCCCCTTATCACATTAAGCTTTATTCAGSTTCTATAAGGCTTGGCACATTGAATAACCACAGAGTCAGATATCAGCTGCCCTGCCTGGACCTTAGAGTGTGAAAACTTCTAAAAATTATTTCTACTTGTATTCTTTTTCTCCTCCAGACTTTGTTTTTCTTGATATTTCTGAGACAATGTAGTAGTAAGGGCAGCACGGAGGGATAAAAGCAGGGACAGAACTGTTTGGATACAGAGTTCTAGCAATTCATACCAGGAGTCGGCAGTTCCAAGTGCTCTTGTAAGACTGCAGGGCCGTATCCCCAGCTTTCACAAGGACAAAGCCACTGACTACTTGAACAAGATTTTATTCATGTGCTTCTATTGCATCGTGATACTTTCGCCAGATCTGCTCTGATATGTTCAGGGTGAAAGTTTTTCATTCAAAACCACCRACATGTAAAGGTAGGAATTTTTGTGGACATTTTAATGACATTTTCAAAAACCTCTAACGTTAAAACCCAGAAGTTAGACCTAACTTCAAGATAGACATTGGCCTGGCAGTGAAAAGTTCTCTCCAGCTGTTAAAGGTTCTGTAGCTGACTTCTTACTTGGTCATGTTTAGACAAAACAGGAGCTTCTCGGGCGACAGGAAGTTCTTCTGTTTAAATTTTTAAAAACACAAAACGTAACAAAAAAGATGACATGGATGTGAAAAAAAGAAAAGGAAAAAAGGGAAATCACAGAAGTATTAGGTCAGATATCAGGAAAGGGCTCTTCACACCCAAAGGGTGGTTGGGCACTGAACAGACTCCCCAGGGCAGTGGTCACAGCACTAGCCTGACAGAGCTCAAAAAGTTGTTTGGACAATGCTGTCAGGCACGTGGTGTGACTCTTGTCCTGTGCAAACAGCCAAAGAAAAGGTTTCCTCCCCATTTTGCGAGGTCCTGAGCCTAACCAGGGCTTGGATCAGCACTAGGCCACCCAGTCCCCAAAGCTGCCCTCACCATTCGTGCCTGTGAGCTGAAGCCATGAATGAAACTAGTATTACTGGGGATTAATTTAAAAACCAAAATAATACCTGAAATAAGCAAAAACACATACTCTCAGCTCAACTCCAAAGAGAGATAAAGACACTGCAAAGATGAAATAATCATTTCCCCAAGGTTTGGACTTTTTCTTTACAGGTTTTCACTTAATTCAGGTGAAAGCAAACTCCTGCTGAGTCATCTCTGGCTGCACTGCTCCCTGAGGAGTTACCAAGCAGTGATATGACAAAGTGTTTCCCAAACAAGCCAGCAGCTCTTGATCAACATTATTTATTTATCAATGTTTCTTATTAACCAAAAATGTATCACTTAAAGATAMAGCAATTAAGGATCTCAGTGAATAAGTGAAACTTAACCCATCACAGCTAGTAACTGGAAATATTTTTAATTACAATAGCCGTAAAAAAGCAACTTATTTTGTAACACTGCACTTTTGGAATTCACTGCACTCAAAGCACAGGAATAATTCCAGAATTTGTATGACAAGGTTCTTCTGAGCAACAGTGACCCTGCTTTACCTTGCATGTGAAAAACAAGTTGCTACAGGACTAGTTCACAATTCTGGTCTGAGCATCCTGGCAGCAGCTAATGCTCCTCAGGCAATGTCAGCCCTCAGTGCTATTCCTTAATGGTTTCAAAATGAACAGAAAAATCTTAAAATCATTAAGACGATGATTACTCACATTTATTAAAATTAGTATCTGACAGGACTTAAACATCTTTAAGTCACTGGCTGCTTTAATACTGAGCTCATTGCTGTTGCAATTTTAAGGCCTGCAAAACTTCTTCTGAGGATGAAAGGATCAAGGCACAGTACTCAAATAGCTTTGATTCAAAGGGTATGTTTCACGAAAAGCGTGAGTAGCACAGCAGGTGAATTATGGTACAAAATCAGCCTGGGATGTCAAGTGAATTTCACAGTAATGAAATGAATTAGGCATGCTGGCAGATGGAAGCAAGAAAGACATGCATCAGTATGTTAATTGTGCGAGTCTGTCAATGACTTCATCAAGTTTAATCTGTTTAGTTGCCACTCTCCGTAGCCTCTGTGACAAGACCACCCCATCTGTCTGGAATTATCAGACACATCCTCTCTTCCCTCAGTGGTTGCAGCTTGATCAGACAAGCAGCAACTGGCATGGAGAGCTTCAGGTAATTTAAGTGACAGGTTCCAAGAAAACAGGTAAGTAATTTTCGAGGAGACAAACTAAAAACACTGACAGAGCTTTGGATGTACACAGAAGTGCAGGAAAGCCAAATTACCAGGTAGAGCTGTAATGAGCAGACAGTAAAACAACTGCACAATTAGACTACGTAATTGTAATGAGTCTGCCTGGGACAAAGTTCATAGCAGCCTGCAGGATGCTGTGCTTTGGATTTATGCCTAAAGCTATGTCAATACACAACACT
This sequence comes from Parotia lawesii, assembly GCA_003713295.1. NCBI lineage: Eukaryota > Metazoa > Chordata > Aves > Passeriformes > Paradisaeidae > Parotia > Parotia lawesii. Next base: position 6,685,974 of record RAHM01000011.1, read on the forward strand.
GTCCTGGCTACTGCTGAGCAGCACATGCACAGCAGGAAGGGGGTTTGGGGCGAGGTTTTGAGGTTAGGTTTCTCCCTTCCACTCTGCCTCAATTGATGCAAGGATCTGGAAGAGAACACAACCAGGAGAGCGGACCTGAACTGACCAAAGGGATATCCCATACCATATATCATTGTGCTCAGCAATTACAGCCCAGGGAAAAGAAAGAGGCAGGAACATTTGTGGTTATGGCATTTTTCTTCCCAAGCAGCCACTATATGTGATGAGGCACCACTTACCAGCAAGTGCCTGGACATCCACCTGCTGATGGGAAGCAATGCACGAACTCCTCGCTTCGATTTGCATACTCACAGCTTCATTTTAGTTATTAAACTGTCTTTACCTTGACCCACAAGTTTCCCTCTCTTAATTTTCTTGTTCTCTTCCCCATCCTGCTGTGGGGAACGAGCAAGCTGCTGGGTGGGAGCTTGGTTGCTAGCTGGGGTCAACCCATCACAGGAATTTAGTATAAAGAGAGAAATAGCTTGAGTTATTGATAGATTGGCACCTTCTGGCTGCAGTGCCCACTAAGTCCTTACTTYTTTTCCCTGCTAAATTCTCATTTAGACAAGCAGAAAGCACAACAGCAGCAATGCCAATGCAGGTATGTATAGCCTATAATTATTAAGACTGTAAGAGAATACATGGTCTTCACAAATAATASAGAGTACTGGTTTAAACACATTTGTATTCAGAAGCACGCAGGTTCACACTGTCACAACATTTGTAACACGTATATTGGGAAAGAGCTCGCATTTCTACTTGAAAAAAAACTTAGAACAGGGACCAACAGAAGGCTCTGGTTGCAGATACTCGAGATCAAAACTGACATCAACTCCAAAACCTAAACATTTCTAACCTAGAAAAAGCACTCAAATATGAGCTACAATATTTAAAGCCCACTCTTCAAAGATTGTGCTGGTTGCACTCAGCTCTCTGTGAAAAGTGAGCCACACAGCCATTGAACAGAGGCACAGAAGTGCTGCCACCAAGCCCCTGCTGGGTGTCCCCATAGCTGTGTGTGCTACGTGCCAGGTTTTCCCACCATGTTGTGCCTGTGTACAGAGCTACAGGACAAGGTTTAACTGTCTGCGTGGCTTGTCAGAAGAGACAGATCACAAAGATCAATCTTCTATGTAGTGGAAAGAGAAGGGCTCAGACCAGCAGGATCTTCTGGGTAATTCCATGCAACTGCCATGAAGTGATTTGCCAGGTTTTTTTTTTCCTCACGAGGCAGCCTAGGAAATAGTTGACTGAGCAGCCTTATGAAAGTAGGAAGCTAATCAAATAGACATTCGTAATAGGATAAAGGATTACAGAAAGTCTAGATATGAATAAAACTCAGGTGCAAGTAATCACTCTAATTAATCAAACTGGTGACAACCCTGAACTAAAAATATTGCATTTTCTCAACAAAAYCAGCAGCATGATGGGATTCACACAGAACTGAGAACTTCTTGCCCTTTTCCCAGTGTGTGGAGGCAAGCAGCCCCCCTCCCTTCCCATGTACAGCATCACCTATATGAGCAGCCCCAACACGAGTCCAGCCCCTCACCCTCACAGGGGGCTTCCAGCCACCCCACTGGGCCCAGCACCATTCCTTGCTGTGGCTTACAGGATCTGCAGGGAACACCCATTTCCCTCCCTGGCTGCAGTCTCACCCACCCCACCACGTGAGAGGGCTGGCCCTGCTTATGCTCCCCACAGAAAGCACTCTCACCCACAGCCTTGTGCCTGACTTGAGACAGTCCACCTAGAAGAGCTAAGACCAAAACTGAGAACAAAATCAAGGCCRGCTCCTGCCTCTTGGAGAGCACAGTTCAGCACCTGTGGTGACCAGGGCACTCCCCAGTGTCAGAGGCATCCATCCTACTGTCCTTTCAGCAGGTGGCTTCCACGTCTGGAGAGCTTGCACAAGCCAGCATAATAATAAAAAAAATATTCTTAATTCCTAATGTGAGCAATATTTTGATCAACTTAAGATATCTGAATAAGAAAGGTTTCCTCAAGGGCAAGGGCACAAGGATCACAAGCCCCAAAAGCTGGCTGTTCTGAAGCAGTGGTATAAAACCAGAAGTACTCTCTACCACTCCACATTACTGTCAGAGTCATCGTGGAAAACCCTGATGAATTTAATTCACAGCTATTTTAACAAAAAATAGCTAAAACRTTCACCTACTCTGTCTTCATCCACAACACCTGCCCATCAAACAGCCAAAAGGATTTGTGATCTTATCAGAAGTGACAGCAACTTTTCAACCAGATGCCCATCACATCTTGCAGGAAACTAATCAAGGCAACCATTATTGGCATTAACATCTTAATGACCAATAATCAAGGAGTCATTTTCAGTATACGTATGTTCAATCTCCATAATTTTCTCTTTTCGTGTTTTGTACAATACATTTAAGAACAAAACCATTTTCACAAACCCAATATGTCACATTTTCTAATGCCTGCACTGAACTACAAACAGGAGTCAGTAGAAAAATATAAGTGAGAGAAGAGCTTAGTACCAGTGAAATCAGCACCTTATTTTTCCTCTTGCTGTTACCAAGATTTCAGTGGAACACCTAGAAACCACAGAGGAAGCTACATTGAGCAATTAACTTCGAAATCTTTGCTCAACTTGATGCCTAAAGAGAAAGAAAGGTTAACAACTGTCTTAATGATAGGTAACTAAAAACTAACGTAATTACAGTGGCTAAGCAGCAGGTAAGATTTTTTTTTTGTATGAAACATTTGCTCCTTTGTTGGCAAYTTTTTCACACAAGTTATTTCCTTCCACACAGAATTATTTCCTTTTGTTTTCATCAACAACTTTTGTTAATGAAAAGCACTATCTCTTGTCTTAAATCCATTAAGAATAAATCCCTTTACCTTCATTAATCCTCCCGGCATATCTACCTTACTTTGGAATTGTTAAAATTTCTCCCTCCTCAGAATTTATCCTACCATCCCTAGAAGGAGGAAAAAGAAAAAATCTCCTCTTCAGCCACAAATTCATCACATACCACCTACAATAACAGATTTCTCACTAGGTGCAAAGTATTTTCTTCAGTACCCAGTAAATGGATAAGAAAATAAAACAGGATAAAGGGCACATTTCTGAAATAACCTGTAATATACCTCCCTCTCTTCCACGAATACCCATTTTACTTGATTCACTGAATTCCATTGCTAAAAGATAGGTGTGAAAGAGCTCTACTGGATTTTTGAAATTACTTTTGGCTAAAGCAAACACATGCCTTGCATGCAGTAAAAAACACAGAGCAGTCCCATTCCTGGCATGAGCCAACACAACACACTGCAAAGATGTCTCAAGTGAGGCAGGAAATGAAGAGCTGAAAATTGCTCCACATTTTCTAAGTTCACTGCAAAGTTTTATTCCTCCTATTTACATTTTTACTACAAACACCACAAATATCAACAAATTTCTGCCYGTACTTTTAAGAAAATGCAAAACTACATCTCATTTCATTCCTTCATATATGCTGCTTCGTTTTCTGAAGAAAGATATCACTAAATTCACAATGACTAACCTACACTGATTAGGAAGGCTCACACCAAATGCTGATGTCTAAATCTGCAAGAGTCACCTTTGGTTCTCTTTCCAGTCAGTGGAGAAAAATGGGCATTCACAGGGCGTGAGTCATCTTGTCCCAGCATCYACCTGATCTAAATCAGGTCAGACAAATCATGACCTAAAAGCATCCATGTCTTTTCCCTGACTATGAAATGTCTCAGCTGGCTGGAGCTCAAATAAAGACATCAATGCTCTGCAAATATAATGGTGGACAATGTGAACCCTGCCCACTGTGACCGGAGCACAGCACAAGGTACGACTGTAACCCCGGTGTTCTTTACACAAAGCTCTCCCTGCACTACTCATCTTTTGGTCCAGATCTCTCAAGTCCAGATGATTAACGCCAYGTGAATAATAGGTATGTCTGTTTGGCAGCCAGGCTGAGAGGATGAAAAAGAAAAATTTCATTTAGATTGTTACAACAAATGTTAAACACCTACTGGGAAAAAACTTAACGTACTAGCAAAGTGGGAAAATCTCATGTGAGAKCCGAGACTGCTCTTCAGAAGCACTTGTGAATAATAGAAAGAGAAAAGAAAATGAAAAGAGAGCATATTGCAAATATTACAGGAGATGGGGGAGGCTCTTCCCTGGCCACAATTACCTCTGCCCAATAACTTTTTTTCTTTTTCTTAAATATGTTATCACAGAGGCCTTATCACCATTTCTGATTGTGTCTTGGAGCCAGCTGGTGTTGGCTCTGCTGGACATGGGGGAAGCTTCTGGCAGCTTCTCAAAGCCATCCCTGTAGCCCCTCCTGCTACAAAAACCTGGCCACAAACAACAAACCCAATATATTGTACAATTCAGAAGAACCTACAGACAGCTCTAAATAATGTTATCTGCTTAAATTTGGCATTTTAACCCTGTGCTTTCTTCCCTGTATGTAGTAGGTTATGAGCACACACCACGGTCAGACTGCCTCCCTTTGAAGCTGTAGGAAGGTGGCTCTTTCTCTTACAGCATTGGGCTCCACTGCCAGACTGACTCAAAACTCATCCACAGCAGTCAAGACTGATCAGGGCTGCTCAGTATTGCAGTCTTCTTCTTTGAAGATAACCTACTCCCACTCTTCCACAAYAGCCCAACATCTTTAAAAAACCTTAAACCAGGAAACGCACAACACTCTTTCAAAGATGTTTCTGAAGAATGAATGTCAGCACTGTGTGCTGCCGTCTCATTTTCCAAGTCTCTGAGATGCAGAGAGTTGATGGGTACCTATTTTTACCAGAAGTTGTTTAAAACTCTGAGGGGAAAATGTCCTTTGTCTGCAAATCGCACCTATACTACTCTGCAAGTATAATTAAACAGATCCTGCTCTGTACAGTAAGTCATGATGAAATCAAAGCTATGCAAGTTTGCTCTCCCCTCCATCAACTCCTCCTGACTAAATTCAGCAACAAAGAACATTTCCTCAGCTCTAGCTTAAATGAAGAAATCACAAAACCAGTAATTTCAGATAGTTGAAAGCTGATTAGTCCTGTTTGATGTTCAGCTGCAGGATTGTGCAGTGGGAGGGTATTGTGCCAGCTTATGTGATCAAATACCTGGCTTTAAAATATGTCAGAGTGGTCTAAGGGGACAGTAACAGCAATTACTTTGTTAATAGCTCACAAGCAGGAGTACAAACATCTGTCAGAGGATGCAACACTGCAGCCATGCAGGAAGTTGCCGGAAGTCCTCTAACAAGGCACAATTTGCACAATTTGCCCTTACCCCACAAATCATCCATGAAGCTTCACAGATCTTAAGCATCCAAAACTGCAGCTTGATTTCAGGAATGGGAGAATACAGGGATACATGATTTTGGGAAAAAAAAAAACAACCTAGCCAAAAAACAGCAGCACCAAAAAATTGTTTGATTTACTAGCCATGAAAATAGAAGCACCAGAAAATGGGTGGTAATTTGAAAGTGCTGGCTGCTCAGCTGAGTAAATACAGCACAGATGTAACAAAAGTACTTGAGATGTCCTGTCACTGCAAAAAAGAAGCAATAGGGCATGTACCCATCTGCCTGTCTACTTCTAGGTCACCAACCAAAACTGACATGAGATGATGATGGAGATGGAGCATTTGGACAGAACATTGTGCCTTTGGGTCAATGCTGTCTGCCTCCCAGCTTCTGAGAAGATTTTTGAAGGAGCTTTCAAAGCCCTTTTTGATACATGCCACCTTATTTCTGGTTATTGCAGAAGTTGCACAAGCCATTTGAGACAGAAAGCAATTACAAATATGCAGTAATTTTGTCTGGAAGAGATTATTTTCTTTTCACATCAGTGAAAGACTGTGTGGATGAGAATGCTGATAGTAAAGTTGATATTATCCTATAAACTTCCCACTGTATAAATCTACAGAAATKGACATGTTTCAGTGTCTTTACCCCTGTGTTGCAGCAACTACYTAAAATTTAAGAGAAAAAAGGGGGTGATTTGTATCTAACAATTTCCACAGAGCAGAATGAAAGTGACAGGAGAAATGCCTACAGGATACCTATTTAAAGGAGTTTTAAAAAACTTGTCTTTCATCACATTAAGACATCACTTGCAGAGGTATTACCCCCTTCATTTCCCTACAATATTACCTCATTACACATTCCGATGAGCAGTCATGTTATAAAACTTCACTCAGTCAAAGGAAGGGGGGGAAAAAAAGATTGAAGCAAAGTAGTCAGAGCCATTAAAACTTTCACACCTAGGAGACAAATTTTAATCCTCGACTCCAAAAATTATAGTGGAACAGAGTTTCAACAAGTAGATATCTTGGTGGTGCTGTAAGTACTGCACATGAGTTCCTGCAGAATGAGAGTTTCCCTCTGCAGATTATAAAATTGATATAGTGCAAAGGGCAGAATGATGGCAAGCATGAGACCAAGTTCCCCCTGCAATAGTGCTGCCTCTTCAGGAAACAGAGTTAAAAACCCTTTAATGGTGAGCAAGAGTTCTACTGTACRTCAGAAACATGCTAAAGAAAACAAAAGGCTGGAACTGTGGTGTACAGCAAAATAAACAGCTGAAGGCAGGGAACTGCAGCACCCAGGCAAGGCTGAGTGCAGTGCCCTTCAGAGCAGKAAGGCAAAGGAGCACAGAGCACTGGGACCCAGAGCACAGAGTGGAGGGACTGAGGCAGCGGGACAGAGGAAAGGATGGTGACAAGACTACCAGAAGCAAAGGGACACTAATTACAGTAATTACAACTGAGGTACTATTCCAGAACTCATAGCACTTGCCTATCTCATCACAATTTCTTACCTTCAATTCTGTTTCACATCCCTACCTGTACAGCTGAAATAACAGCAATAATTTGTTTTACCTGGGTGTTTTGGAGATAAATGTGTGTATCACGAGGTTCAGATTCTACCACCAAGGCAGCAGCTGCGCTGGAGCAAGCCTGTGCTTCTCCCCTCAGCATTAACTGCAGCTCATGATTTCTACACTGTACCTTTCCTCCCTTACCAGCAAACACTGCTCAACCTCACTGGCAAGGTGCATGTCCTCCCTAATTAGTGGAGGAACTGCTCACTCCGTGAAAGCCTTTGGTTTCTAAGGGACAGCTTCATTCATTCACACTGAAGATGACCTGGCAGTGGGAGCAGCAGAATTTCTGTTCAGCCTTTGCAGTTTTTGGATGGATGAGCCATTGCATGGAATGAGGCAGCTGAGGATGAAGCAGTCATAGCAAAACCCTTTTGTGCAGAAACTCTGCAGCAGCTGCAGCTATGGGTTCCCTTCAAGCTTTGAACTTGATGTCTGCTTTAAAGGTGCATAGTTCTCTGTGCTGTAGGCACAGGAAGATCAAGTCTGTAGGGACTTTATTTAAGCATTTCAAATTGTTTTTTTTTTAATCCTGATATTTCTGCTTCTCCATTCCCCTTGGAAGGCATCACCTCACCTTGAAAATAGATGCTTTAGTGACAAAGCTTGTAAGATACCACAAATAAAAGCATTACTGAAAACCAATGCTATATTTTCTATTCAGATCAGGATTTGGATGACACTATGTGAACAACTCATGGAGCCACCTTAAAGCATAAAATCTTAAACTAATGTCAACTTGCTTGTAATGCCACCCATCTTACAAATTTCATGAGTCATAAATCCACGGAAGAAATATATGACCTCATAATTAAGAGCAATTGTAAAGTACACACACGAGGGAGCTTAGGTAGGGTAGTGTTTAAAGAGCAAGATGAAATACAAACTTATTCCATTAAGAAACTGAGAAAAGGTTTGGGAGGAGTTGTTTAAAACAAATAAGAAGTAAGATATTACTAGAGTAGCAGAAGACATGAAGCAAGTRTTCTCCAGAAGTATTTTTTTTGCTGTGATGTTGAAATCCAAGAAAAAGGCCTTTCCCCTTTGTTATCATCTCTGTTGAAGACAAGATCCCAGGCTAAATATAATAATTCCCATAAACCACCATGACATCTCCTACACTGTGCAGTTAATCCCTTTTTTCAGCAGTGTTTTCACATAAGTGTCACAGASTGGGTCAGGCTGGGAGGGACCACAGTGGGGTCACCTGGTCCAACCTCCCCGCTCGGGCAGGGTCATTCCAGAGCAGACGGCACAGGATTGTGTCCCGATGGTTCTGGGGCATCTCCAGCGAGGGAGACTCCACAGCCTCTTCAGTCAATCTGTTCCAGTGCTTGGACAATGCACATKAAAGTTCTTCCTCATGTTCAGCTGCACAGGTTTCTGCCTGTTGTCTCTGGTCCTATCAGCTTTAACTTTGCTTCCATGCCATCTCATTAGTCACTTCAGAAATCTCAGATACAAATCTGATGTTTAACTCTTCCTAAATTTCTAGAGGAAGCACAATTCCCACACAGCTGCCATCCATGTGCTGTCTGTAATATGGCTAAAAAAAATTGGATTTCAACTTCCACTTTCAAAACATGCTAATGACATAATGAAGTGAGAGACAATGGAGAAAAATCCTTCAATGCATAATATTTTGCACATGAGAAATACTAAGAAAATATCACAATAGWGGGACTGCTGCAAATATTTCAGTGAGTTGAATTACATAGATATTGCAGAGTAGGGATGCAGTCCGTTTGAAATCCTTTGATGCAGTGATCCCTAGTCCCAAAGCCAAATTGTCATAACCGCATTGCCAACCACAACCGAAAAATTTAATTTTAAATGCAAGGAAATATTAAAAATTACTCATTTTATCAAAACTAAATGCAATGCTAAAGCAGATAAGCAATTATGATGTGAACTCTTCACTCTCTCTTTAAAGTATGGATGACATTTACTCTTGCACAGCATTTGCTTTTCATTGACCATGGCTTAGAGTTATGTTAATTAAAACTATGAGCCATCCTCCTTTATGAGCAGGAGGATGCAGAGTTGCTAGGAAACGGAAAGTTACGATCACAGTGTAAACTTTCCTGACAGCTAGAGGAAATACTTCATTAGAAATCCAACTGGGGCATTTAGGGAACAGAATAAAAGAGACAATGGAAGTGGGAGTCTTTTCCATATTTAGTTCCTCTAAATTAATAGGACATTTTGTGTAGGCAAATCCCTGCATCTTATGCTAAAAACCTATTTTTGAGGAAACAATCTATTGAGAAATATCAAACAGAAAGGAGCTTCCTCCCTAACTTACCCCTCCAATCAACTAAAAGCCACTTAACACCCCRCACACAGTCATAACTGCAATATTTGCAAACTAATATTTGCAATCAGCTGGCAATTTGGGAGTTTATCAGCTTAAAGTGGCTGAAGAGCTTCAGAACGGTTGTGCCACTGTGGGATGTTGTGACCAGACCTAGAAATGGCRCTACTCAGAAATGTACGAGGCAACCAGAAGGATGGCTTAACTATGGTGTTAAGGACTTATGGGAGTTCATCTTTAACATTACACCCTTTAATCAGTGATGTTTAATTTGAATTAGTACAGAAAGGTACAGACACACATGAAACACCCCTCTATTAAGAAAATGGTGTTATGACAACATGAGAGTTCAGGAGTCATGCTATGCAAACAAAAACTGTATCTATATACACATTAATAAATAAATTTATACATACATACTTGCATATGGTTCCAAACTGGTAATACTAGATGTAAGTTTTCTAAATAAGATTTCACATCTACAGAGAACAACTGCTCTCTCTCTGCAATTAGGCTGCCTCTAAAGAGTTCAGGTGGTTCTTTTTGCATTGAAATGACTTTTGTCCGTTTAGCCAAGTGAAGCAAACAGAAAGAAGACCRCATACTGGGAGAAAAGCATGTGGGACACAGAATATTTGCTCTCAAATCCAACCTGGGACACCTAAGGGTTAATCATAACTCAATCCTTATCAGACTTCCGTAACCATTGAACTCACTCACTCCAGGACTGGATGTTCACTTGAGGTTTGCTGACACAAAAAAAACCACCCTCCCTACTTCCTGTCTTACAGTTGGCTGCATATTTGGGTTTTTCCCCACACCCACAGAAGAAGGAAGTCCTCCTAGAGACAAGAACAATCATTCTCACCTCATTCTCAGTCCATCTGTGAAAGACTGGTTTCTGATCTCAAATCAGCTRCTGCTGCAGAAGACCACAGCGCACTGAAGGCATCCAAGAGGTTTTAGTTTCTGTTTTCTTGTAGGAGGCACAGCTCCCTTGACGTGCTACTTTCCCTTCCTTCAGCCTGGAGTTTCAATTAAAGAAAACCTCACAGGAAGGCAAGGAAACTGAAGCATAGGTGGGCTAAGTCTGGCACCCAAGCCCAGCCCAATGCCCTCCTGCACCATGGAAATTCCAGAACGATGCATCCCAGCTGTGGTAAAGCTGGGTGTTGGTGGCAGTGAAGTGCCCKCCTTCCTGATTCTCTCCAGCAACAGCCTTGCCAGCCCTTCTATTTTCATCAGCCCTACGATCTGACCATCAAATATCATGGGAAATCAATCTGATTTTCAGGCTGTGCAAAGTGATAAACAACCAAAAGGCAACACAGAGATTCCTCCTTTAGAATCCATTCCACCCACAAGAATCAACATCGATGCCCACTGAGGGTGGATCACGAGAGTCTGGCAGAACATGCTCAACACCAGCAATGGGGACAGCGAGCACCAGCAGCACAGCTGGGTGAGGGGCCACCACCACCCCGAGCAGGCTCTAGGAGTGCTGTGTTCACTACAGAATACTGAGAGAGACAGACTCTCAGAAATATCTAAGAAAAACATGCCATTTCGGTGTTTTCCTCAGTGCCTTTCTCCACAACACACGCTATTTAACCCAGTGCAATGTGACACGGAGAACAAAGAGCCCAGCACTTCCCATGTCCATTGTGACTCAGTTAAAACCATGGTTAGCAAAGCAGAGTGGGTGAAGAACAACAACTGAAACACAAAGGCTGCATCTGGATTCCTTCCAAAGGCTGTCCTAAAGCAACTTTCAGATTCACAGACATTTACTGAAAATCTCTAGTCTGGGCTCCAAATATTTTTAATAACAGAAATGCTTTACTCTAGAAACTTTGCAGGACAGAGTTAGTTATCACTGAGTCTAAAAGTACTGTTTCTGCATGCAATCTTTGCCTTGCTTTTGTTCCTAGATCACCACTGCTACAACAACCCCATCAGTATTCTTTACAAAAGCTGCTAGCAGTTCAGTCAGTGTCTTTGTACACTTTGTAGTACCGGTCTGACAAAAAAAAAGCTGAAATCTCTTCAGACATCACTATAATAAACATTCATCTTAGAGGACAGGATGTTTTGCCAATACCTTTGTGGTACATTATTGACCGCAYAGAAATCCAACACTGCCAAGTAAAATCTGTCATTTGAAAGGCTACAGGATGCTTTGCAGCAGGGGCTTGGCAAATCTCCCCTTTTGTTCCACAAGCAAATTCCCAAGCACCTGCAGTTTGTCAGGATTCACAACTGATGCACAGGTCCCCTCACAGCTGATGCATYAGATGAGGTAGAGTGATCAGGTTAAAAGCCAATTTAAAGGAAGTTTGATGATGACAGATCAAGGATTTTTATTTGGAGTAATATATTCAGAATATGTTTAGAGTAGGTCTGCAGAGCCTGAATTCACAAAATATCGTGTCTAAGCCTAACACTGAAATAAATCAAAAGCTGAAAGGAGTAGTCTAGAACATACACAAAAAATAAAATCGCTTTTCCATTGTTTTATGTCTGTGATGATTTGTAAAGATAGACAGCACTAGCAAGCAGGTGAAAAGAGACAGGAGGAGAAAGCTGAATGTAGACTTCCTCCGCATTTGAACAGTTTCTCCCTTTTTTTATTAAGGCTGTGTGTAGGATGTTCAGTCTTTCAACAACAGGAAAAAACCAGAAGTTGTATCTGCAGGGATTTCATGACAGGTAAGTGTGCAAGGAATCACAGGCCTGACATGGAGGCAGAGGATTCATCTTCCCCACTCCCATCCAGCCCACTGGGAGGCATGGAATGCCCCAGGACTGCTTTCCTGGAGTGAAAAGTAYGGTGAGTCCAGCATCCTCTAAAGACATATGCTGCTAAAATCWGCGACAAGGCAGCGACTCAAAGGTCACGGAACCAACATCCACGCACTGCTGCTGTTCCTCCTGATTCACAGGGCATGTAGCTACTGTTTCATTTAGCACATTCAGCTCTCTGCTCTTCCAATAAATGTACAAATCCTCAGGAAAAAAAAATCCTCATAATTGCTACTTGCTGATCAAGGTGTTGTGTGAAAACCATTTAACATTTTAAAATTAAGAAAAAAAATCGCCAAAAAGAAGTCCAGCTCTCATAAAATGGAAAAAGTGGAACAACAGGGCTTACTTAGTACAGCAAGAATCCTTTGTTAACCTGTGATTTCCGAACATGAACAACACAAGGTTTCCATTGATTATCCCTTGTGGTGCAGGGAACTAAATTGATGGCCTCTTCTTCAAACATCACTGTTTGGCCTCCAAATACTGAGTCATTCCTCTGAGCAATAGAAAAATCCCTGCTGAGAGGGAAAGATTTTGGAAGAAATTATCTTACATTTAGTTCCGAATTACTGTCTGCAGCCAAATAAAATCAGGGCAGGGATATTTGCAGGTGTCCGGTCAGGCACTGTAACTTAATATTTACTTTGAATACAATCCCAAGAACCATTCTGGGATATTCACACAGAGGAAACTGAAAAACACTCTTTTAGGTGGCTTTATTTTAATGTGAATCCAATCTTGTTGGTCCACCGGTGGCAGGGCTGTTTTGCTCATAATCCAACAGGTCCTCCAGAGTAACTGCCTGCAGGATATCAACTAAAAAAAGCTTCATTCTAGAGTTATAAACAGTTTCTGGGTGGCTGAAGAGAGCGTGAATCAAGGGCACGCCRCTGACCAAAACCTCTAGGCCACATCAATTTCTGTTGGCCATTTACATTTGCTTCAGGCTCAAGGTATAAAGGCCAGCTTGTCCCTTTCCCTGCATGCACGCTCCAACCCTCCAAGACTAAATAACTTATCAATTTTCAGGGCTACATTAACTGCTGATTAGTTGGGTGCTAAGTTAATTAAGCTTGTCTCCTTTTCATTATCAGATATGGCCCAATACTCCATTTRCTCATTAAGCAGAATGCCACGGTCATTAGAGGTGTTCTGAGTGCAGTTTTCCAAAGAGGGAGATAAACAACCTTGTATCTTTSCTAAGTGTCTATCCATTTTGTATATATATTAAAAAAAACCAACACAAAACCCCCAAACTGGGACACGATGTGACAGCTGTCTCAGGTGGTAGAGCAGGGATGGATATTGTCCTGGTTTCAGGGGGGGTTAGAGTTAATTTCTTCTCAGAAGCTGGTAAAGTGCTGTGTTTTGGATTCAGAGTGAGAATGGTGTTAATAAGACACTGATGTTTTGGGTTTTTGCTAAGTTATGTTTATCCCAAGTCAAGGACTYTTTTTTTCCTTGCTTTTTTTTTCAATGCTCTGCCAGTGAGGAGGTGCACAAAAGAAAACTGGGAGGGAGCACAGCCAGGACAGGTGACCCAAAATGGTCAAAGGACTATTCCACACCATAGAACATCATGCCCAGTGTATAAACAGGGGAGAGTTACCTACAAGGGTGGCCAGTCTGGGTTTGGGAAGGGGGTTCTGGCATCAGTCAGCACAAGGTGAGCAATTGCATTGTGCATCACTTTTTTTTTTATCCCCCTCCTTCTTTCCTTCCTTGTCCTCCAGACCAATTACAGCAGTTGAGAATTTTAAAGTCACTCAGTAAAAAAGCTTTACCAAAAACAGTCAAGCAGGACAGGGAGAGCAAAGAGGATGAACAATCAGGACCATCAAAAGGGTGATTTTTAGGGCCATCATCAAGGTCATAATCAGAACCAGAAGAGGAGACAGAAGAGATAACCACGACTCAATCCCTATCCCTGAGTGAACTGCAGATTCAGCTGTGAAAAGATTTCAGCCATCATCCCACATGAGCTGAGACAATGGAGACAAGAGTGTGGAATTAGAGGGTAAGGAAGCCAGCTGGGATTACTCGCTAAGGAACCAGGCATTGACAAAACAATGGGGAAAAAAACCACAAATCCTTAATCTCTGAAGGTGACTCTTATCAAGTGTGAGGGTAAGGTGTCCTAATAAAGATGATATTCCATGTCACTCAGACAAGTAGACTGCAACAGAGAAAGGTATTTAATACCTGGGGAATCAACCATGGGAGATATATGTTTTGGAACCAGGACTTCCTCCACAGCGAGCCTTTTTATATGATGCAACTTGAAAGCATCTCTTTCTGTCCATTCCCATGGTCTATAATGAAAATAAATCCATCTGGATAGATCAAATTAAGTGTAAGTGAAATTAAGTTTTCCTTAGTGCAAAGAACAAATGTGAATGTTGAGTGTCAGAAAAGGGTATCAGAGAGGTTTAATAGAAGCTGGGGTCCACCATGAGCTTAAATGGCAGAGGAAGGAAGGAAGTATTTGGAAGATAAATCAAGATCCACGAGCAAGATASTAATTTTTAACTTCTGTCTGCATGTTCATTATCTGTAAAGTAATAAAATAATGAAAGTCCATGGACTTCYGAAACTATGGTTAGCAGAGATTTCATATGCTGGCATGGGTTTCCAGCTAAGAATTCTAATGCTTGCTGAGGCCGACGTTGACGGAAACCTGTTGTCATTCCTTTACCTATTCAAAGGCATATTAAATAAATAACAGAATAAAGCATATGTAACTATGGCTGAGGGTTGAAAATCATTCAGAAACAAAGTGTGAGAGCRAATCAAAGTTACTTGCGCAGCCGCAGCATTCCCGTAGTGGAACAATAGATTTGTCTATTATTTCCTTGTTGCATTTCAATATTTTGCAACCAAAACTAACTGTTTATATGTAAAGAAAAAAGTATCTCTCCCAAATATATGGAAGCTGGATGAGAGAAAGCTAARTTACCACCTGATAGTTTTCAGAGATGACCTATATTTCAGCAATACATTTATACACTTTTCAGTGTAATTTCAGTTAAAAGCATAACCAAGACAAAAGCAGATTGAAAATTGATTCAAGACCTTCTCTGCGCTCACATTCATTTTTCTTATTGTCAGAGCCAGTCCATTCATATAATGGTGATAGGCACAGTATTTAACCTGAATTTTAGGCCACCACAGATCATAGTTTTAGGTTACGAGCTTACACAAGAGCTCTATCTGGTTACAGTTGCAGCTATTCCATTTTTGTGATTTATAGGTACAGTCCCTCCTCATGAATTACAGAGGCAAAGTGACACACAGCTTGTGATTTCTGTAATTCTTTTTGTTATCTCGCTGTAAAACCTATCTCTCCTATAAAAAAGCACCAGAATTTTTTTTTTTTAATTTTAAAAGGCACAAATTTAGGGTTGGGCTTGAGATGCATTGCACATGAAGAGCAAGTTCACACTAGCATTGGGCTGAACTATAACTCCGTGTTCCTACGTGATCTGTGAAGCACACAGAGGGCAATTCGGGACACCCCAGGAGTACAGTTCTCTCCATGGACCACACAGAAAGCTATAGCTCTTCATTACAGACTTCTAATTTAGTTAAAGATGGACTCTGAGGCATTCACGCTGTCCAAGTGATAAAATAAGGTCATTCACATTTGTCTGCTGTTCACCTAATATGCACCTAGGAGGCTTGAAGAGCAAAACCCAGTCCTGGCACAAACAGAGGGAATGTTAATTGAGGTCAGTAAGGCAGGCATTTGCTTGCTGCAAGGCTGCCTTCCACTCCATGRGCACAGGGACATCATGTTGTTCAGCTCAGAAAATCCTCATCTCCTGCCTTCTAGTCAAATGCTTTTCCACCCACCTCTTCCCAGAATCGAGCAGCCTGTCTTCCTTTGCTTTTTCCAAGTTTGTGGAAAAGGGGGCTGCTGAAGGTCTAAGGCTATTTTGACTTATCTCRTTATACTGAGGAAAGTTTTTGCACAAGCTGTACTCCCCAAATACCAGACTTATCTGACTTTGTACATAAATAATGGCAACAGCATCTTCTACCTGATACCTCCATMATACCTCACCTGTCAGCTTAGATGACACTAACATTTATTTCTTTCAGCCTCAAGGTACCTTTCAATACCACAGAGTAGAAAGAAAAAAAAAACTGAATAAGGTAATTTTGATTATTTTATTATTATTTTTTAATTCTCATAGCACTTGCAGCATTTCACCCTGGTTTCATACATTCGTTGAAACGTGCACCAGAAAATGCAATAGAGCACGGACAGAAATCCTCTATAATTAAGTAGAAAACTGCAAAATGATGCTTATGCCTTGTGATTCAAATAGAAAGATGTGTCATTTCACCATATACTGAATTAGCAGGACAACAGTAGGTRCAGATTAAAGCTCAACCTATATAGTTTAACCTAAAGATGGATGAAGACAGATTTGATTGCATTGACCGTCTACCTGAAGGAAAGAATTCTGGTAATAAAGGGCTTTAAATCTACCTTCCAAATTCTAGAAATTACAGGCAACTATTTCATATTACAYGAAGGTACTTACTTTAGAAAGCCAAGATAATTAATTAGCAAGATGTCTGGCTTAAGGACAGAGCTTTCACTCTAMCAATTTTAAGCCAACACAAGACATCCTGTAGAAGGTGAGCCAGGACTGGAAGCCCCTGACAAGCCAGGAACCATCTGACAAGTCTCTAYAGTTATACAAAGCTGGGAGGTAATTGTGTTATTTGATTTAAATATCTACACTTAAACAAAAAAAGCTATCAAGATTTTAGCATGAAACAAGGTACTTTTATCCTCAATATTCACCTTTAATATAAAAGTAGGTATCGGCTACACTTGTGACTGCCCAAAGCGCCTACACACAGCAATATTATTTCTGCTCTCCTGAGATGAGATTCACTCCAGTCTGTTTCAAGCACTCTTACCCCAAACACTACACTCTCAAGGTATGGCAGCCAAAGAGGACACTGAAATGTCACTCAAAGCATTTCTGTCGAAGGTTACAACTATGTATTCATTTATTTTAAACTAAAGTCACTGCAACCATCAGTTTACCACGGAAGAAAGCTAGAGTTTTAGTTAAGAGAACAGCAACTTCTCAGGTAATGCCTGGATTCTCACCTCTAAAGTATCACTGGAAGCACAGACTTCTCTCACCAAGGACTGGCCTATCTCAAATTACTTCATATCCCATCAAAGCAACATGTACATTTTACCCCACGGGAGCACTCTACAACTRTCTCTAACCCCAGATGACTCAGCACCAAGTTGGGATTTTTTGTTTCAATGAACTACCAAATCAGAGCACCTGTGTCCATGTCTACCAGATTTCCATAATCTGACTGTCAAAAGCAGCTGGCATTTTTGGTTCTGAAAGTTGCAAGATCTAGTTTTCTCCCTGCCCAGTCAGCTCTTTGCAAAGTTACCAGATGAGTCCCTTAATATCTGCCTTTTTGCAGCTTTACTAGAAGATTTCTGGTAATATCCAACTTGCACTTYAAAAAAAAAAAAAAAATTAACAGAGAAGAAATCACCTGACTTCACCCAGCAATTGCTATATAAAGTACTGGCATTAGCAACAGCCACAAGACATATGATGTCCAATCCTGAGGGAAAAAGCAAGGAAGCTGAAGAACTAGAAGGTGGCTGTTTTTAGCAGCATGACAGCACTGACAAAGCTGTGGGTCTGAACCGATCCTAAGATGTCAACAGAGCACTAATGTGCTCGTATTAAGTACTGATGGCAAGATTCAGTACCAGCCTGGATGTGGGGGAGGAAAGGAGAGAARAGCAAAAGACGACAGCAAAACAAAGTGTTACATAAGGAAAAGGCATTAGTAGATCAGATCCAGGTGGGAATGCAGCTTCTGAGCATCCACCAGCCCACAACAGCGTCCTGTTTCCGGAGGATGCACGACCGGCATGCTCAAAGTCCACAAATATGTGATGCTGAACACAAGTGGGGCTTGATTCTGCACTTGCCTCAAGCACAGGTGTTCCCCAAGGCTCACAGAGAAAGATGCAGCCACACAGAGTTTTGGAATAACCTCTGTTCTGCACCGGTTATTTCTGAACTGAGCTGAGTAAAAGAAGCAAACCCGCCGCACTTTCCTCAGAAGCTACAGAAAGTCAGTTCAATTATTTGCATTAACACATCTAGGGGGGGAAAAAAAATACACCCCAACACCCTCACCCTCCTCATCAGAAGCAGCAGGAAAGCATTTGAGTACCAGGGATTGTAAACAACCCTYAGACTTCAAGGACAAAAGTAATTTAGGGATATACAAGATCAGCAATCTCTCCACTCCAAAGGTAAAACAAGGCAAAACACAATCAATAACTTCAGAATCCTTAAAAAGAATACAGCACATATTTTTTTCAGCTATCATTTCACAGATTACACACTTAAATGCAGAGCTGTCCCAGCTAAAGTGGGCAGCACATGTTCCAGAGCTACAATAGGAAGATTAACTGACATTAATTAACTGAATTTTGTAAATCAAGTAGCTCTTTTAAGTTTAGCATGTATCCCATACCTCCATAATTGTAAAAACCGTATTTTTTTTTTTTTAAAGTCCTGAGTCAAGGTATGGGTAAGAGCCTGCACATCACAATCTGAAGCAGCATTATCAGAGAAATGCATATCTGTAGCTCCTTCCTGCCTGTGGTGAAAATGTATCTCACCACCAAGTTTCCTTAGCAGGAATCAACATCTCAATCAACATATCAACTAACCGGGAAGAAGTGTGCAAAACTGGGCAGCGACCCAACTTTTGTTCATGTTGTGCTGCCTTGTAGACTAAGGCACAAATCACCCACCATACGTTAAAACAGATTTATTTTCTAATAGATCATGAAGCTGGCTCAAAACACTTCATAAACCTATAGTTGTATAAAACATTTTGGTTTTTTTTTAAAGCTGAAGATGAACAGCAAAGGTTTAAGCAGGCTCGATGCTGAAATAGATAAGGATCCAGAATGGATCCGGGCTGGAACTGGGCATGGCAGAAAACCCGGACTGGATCAAGGCCTGGATACGGAATGGGGGAAAACCCGGACTGGATCACTGCCTGAATACGGAATGGAGGAAAACCCGGACTGGATCAGTGCCTGAATACGGAATGGGGGANATACGGAATGGGGGAAAACCCGGACTGGATCACTGCCTGAATACGGAATGGAGGAAAACCCGGACTGGATCAGTGCCTGAATACGGAATGGGGGAAAACCCGGACTGGATCAGTGCCTGAATACGGAATGGGGAAAAACCCGGACTGGATCAGTGCCTGAATACGGAATGGAGGAAAACCCGGACTGGATTAATGTCTGAATACGGAATGGGGGAAAACCCGGACTGGATCACTGCCTGAATACGGAATAGGGGAAAACCCGGACCGGATCAGGCTTAGGGTATGGAATGGCAAAAAATTCTCCCACTGAATTAAATTCAGTTTTCTTGCTTTAAGTGTTCACCTGTTCAATGGCAAAGACTTAAGGATATATCAGAGTGTAGTGGGTTTAATTCGATTCCCAGGCAGAAACACCAATTGGAGTGTAGTGGTTTTGATTTTAAATCTGGATCACTTACTGATCCCTTTTGTGTGAGATAAAAATTAGGAGAAAACAAAGCAGGCACAAAGTTACAGGCTTAAAGAAATTTATTAACAGATCTAAAAGGAAAGCAAAAGAGGAAAAAAAAACAACTGCTGTGGCATGAAACATCTCTTCCATGAAAAAAA